>JANHGN010004434.1:80879-107960 GCA_024605025.1 Megaceryle maxima
CCTTGATTTTTGGCACAGAATGGACACAGTTTTAACTTCACTGGACTTCTCTGCCAGAATCCCAGAGCATAGAGCCAAGACACAAACTTTGGGCCACCTGCCCCAGCTGTGAGAGCAGCCTGAAGGCTACCAAACCCCACACAAGGGCACAAGCCAGCCCCACCACTGGTGGAAAGGTCAAGAGACAAAAATGTCTCATCTCCCCAGCAACAACCCACCAGGTCTTGGAATCCCCCTTTTGGCTTTGTGACAGAGGAACCTGTTAAATCCTCCCCAACAAGTGGTTTATGCGTTTTGTGCTCACTCTCACCCTTGACAGGGAGCTCCGTTCTACACAATACCACATTGCAACTTTAGATCAGCAAAACATTAAGCACCAGGGCAAACCAAGTCCTTGAGCCATTTCCAAACACCTTCAATGGGAAACACATCCATAATACCCAAGTTTATCCAGGAAATGCATGTAAAGAGGGGGACTCTGAGCCTTACAGATTATTTCTGTTTTGTAATTAATCAGTGAAACATTAAATCTCACTTTAGGTCCTCTAATGTTTACAGTAAGCCTCTGAATAGAAAATAAAGGATATGATCCCAAATGGCTTTGTAGATGCAGCAGAGGGCTCCATGACCAAATATCCGTTTGATGGAGATTCAAGGACATCCTACATCGAAGGGACCCCATCACAAGCTCTGCTCACCAGCAAACTGGCACTCCCCTATTACTAAGGTTGGAATCCTTAAATTCAAGTGCTAGAGCCCAGTGGTGGCCCCACACATTTGGCTTGCTTTGGCAAAGGCAGTAGTGTGCAGGAACCTGCACTCCAGTGGGCAAGAGCCATGGCTTATGAAAGTGCCCGAGGACTCTCAGCCCCTGTACCCCAGACTGCCTGCAGATCTTTGGAGATCACAAAAGCAAGTCAAGATGCTCCTTCCCTAAAATGAAATTCGACATAAATAGCTATCTGGTTCTTTGTCAGCAGCTCCTCACTTCCTCCTGCCCAGGGGCAAAGCCATAAATAAGTTTCATGCTCTCAGGAAATGTGACAGTTATTATTCAATAACTGAATTATAGGCTCATTCTTAGAAAGGAATAATGTTGGGCAGGGAAGGGAAGGGACGGTAGCATTTCACTTCACAGGAATTGCAATACCTCAAAGAAATATTAAATCTGTGATAGGAAACACTGGTGAGTGCTTTGTACTTTGGCAACTTTCTCTCATTTTGATATTATTGCTTTCAGCTTTTAAGGGTGTTTGTGATGTACAGAATATAGAATAGCAAACGCATTAAAAATGCATTTCCCCTCACGTCGTACCTCTATAACGCGCTAGGAGTGGTGGTAGTTGGGAAGGCTGGGAGGTGGTGGGAGGGTAGGAAGAGCAGGTGCCTACCAGCACCACGTCTCACACTACCTGCACCCACCTTGGTGATGCCAAAACGCAGAGCAAAACCTTTCGCTTCAAATACAAGACTTTGAGGTGGGAGCCTGGAGCTCACCCCATGTTTTCCAGTAAAGGGAAAAAACTTGAGAGCACCTAGGGGCGAGGCGTCCAGAGACACCTGGAGGGACAGTGCTAGGAGTTGAGGCTTTGTCTTTGAAAGACAAACCTGGAAAGCTGACAAACATGGGAGAGGAGCTCTGACTGTCATCATGGCGCACAAATGTATGGGTTTCTCTTGTCAGATCCAACTTCTGCCTGAATGTATCCAGGCAACAGGAGTCCCGGATGCGGTAACAGCCGGTCCGCCCAGGGCACAGCGATGCGCATAGTGGTGCAAATGGACCCACACGCCAATGCAGGCAGTGTCTGCCCCACGTCACGTCTTTGGTTCACGTGTACACCCATCAAGTAACACACTGATTCACTTGGCATCTGCAGGGTGGGGTATGTTTAGGTTCATTCATCATGAAAAATCTGTTCGGTGTTTACATCTCCCTCAGAGGAACACCACCTTACACTACAATAATCCTCTGCTGAGCCTGCCAGCGTCAGCCTCCTGGCCTGCTCAGCAAAACCTTGGCTTCTCCAGGTGCCTGAACCAGGTTTTCTCCTCCTGCCAAAATCCCCTGGACAATCAAAGCCTACCTGTGGTCCAAGGTGCTGGGGAGCACAGACACCTGCACTCCATGTCCCACTGGCCCCCAGCCATGTGAAGATCTGCATTAGCAGTTAACAATTCAGCAACATGAGCTAAAAGCGCACAATATTGGAAACAGTCCTTTTGCAGAAATGATTAGTAGCGTGTTGTTGATCCCTCCAAAACAAGGGTTTGTCCTGGGAGCCCTTTAAGGAAGTCCCTTCCACCCCTCCTAGCTGCAGGCAGGAACACCGGGCAGCCAGCGTGCGCCCGCAGAGGAAAACAACATGGTATTTGAACTCCCAAGGAAGATGTTATCCCCTAGGCTCTCATTTCACTTCCAGTTAACAATAGAGTTCATGGCTTCTACAGCATCTTTGTAATAAGTCAAGCTGTTTGGAAAGAAATGGGCCATGCTAAAGCTGTTATTACCCATACAAAGAAATGATCCAGCATCGATGAAGTGGATGGCAAGTTTCCTTATGCACAGAAAATTATCACTGCTTTAGATCTGGGAAATAGCAACAGGTCTAAAACTACACACTATTATTTGTTGTGAAATAATCATTTTGGAGAGAAGGTCTAATAAGGCACTGCAAACATAATGTGGAGGTACACAGCTCCTGGACTAAACAGACTCATTTAGACAGAACAGCCTGAGACAGAGTAGGAAATGAAAGGTATCGTACGTTCTGAAGAGCACTGCCCTAGGACTGCATGCTAATTAGCAATGTGGAATTGCAGTGAATCAAACTGTATCAAACAATGCTTTTGTCTTCCATCAAAGACTGTCCTTTTTCAAAATCAGAGGTTTTCCAATAATTAGTTAGTATACATTTCTCTTTCTATCCAGTTTTCCCCCTCCCCATTCATTTTGTGGTTTCCATTTAGATCTTCCCTTTTTTGGACTTTTTAAAATCCTTTATAATTGCTTTCAGAAGCAGCGGAGCCTAAGGCATGAGTTGCAGCTCTCTCCATTAAAGCACAAAGACTTGCATAGGAATGTATACTAATACAAAATAAATGTTTAAAAAAGGAAAGGAAAAAATGTGAGGAAAAAAAATTAGAACAGCTACTTTAAAAAAAAAAAAAAGGCAGGAAAAGAGCATCACACTTTACTTCCAATTGTGTCACAGAATTTAATTGAGTCTATAAGGATGTAGGGCACAAAAGGAGAGGGGACCTGTGCCCTGAGTAAGCCAGGTGAGTGTTGTGTTCAGTCACCATTCACCATCTGTATCACGATGCATCCGACACATGCACATGCAGCAAGGGGCCACCAAGTTCCAAGTAAGTTCCAAATCCTCAGGCTTGCCAGGGATACTCAAATTCCTGCATCCTTACAGCCCTTCTGAAAAGACACTTGATTGCAGGTTTGTGAAGGGATTTATTTTCCCAAAGCCACAGCTGGGTAACCCCCTGCCCCCTGGCAGAACTATGTACCTTCCCCTGCCAAGGTGCAGGGCTCTCCCCTTCCAAGTATATTTTTCTATGGTTTTTACAAGTGCATTTCAAGCTTGACTAAATGGCCCCATTTTCATAGTGAAATGCAAGAAGCAGGATCCTTTTAACATGGAAACTTCACCAATTGTTCTGTGTAAAATAACAATAGTGCCCGAGACAGATGGAAGCATTTTGAAGTGTCAGGAGCCTTTCTGAGCATTACCAGGTACATCTTCCCTGAGCTGCACTTTCTCCTACTCTGCTGCCAGCTCAGCTGACTCCACAAAAGACTGACTTCTGCAGAGCTGGGAGTTGTAGAAGATAACCCCCACTTTGGCACTCCCTGCCTCCCCGGGTGTCAGACCCAGCTCCCTGGCAACAGCATCACTGGAGAGTGGCTCTTGCTGACCCCAGGACACTGAAAGCCATCCCTGAGGAGCCAGAGCAGGAGCACATGCACATCTGCTCCCATTCAGAGCAGCTTGTGCAGTGGCTGGCTCTGTATTCCCATTACTGTGAATAATGTTAAAGCCTTTTTAGTGGAAGCAGAGAGAATTATTGATGATAATAGTAAAATTATTTTATCTACACAAGCCAGACAGAGCCTATATAGTCTATCAGGTGCATTTAGCCTGCCACAGAGATTAAGCCATTTTCATTAGAAATAGCATCTAGAGCTTTATGAAATTGGAAACATCATCTTGAATTGATCTGCCATGATAAGAAAAATGCTTTCTTCACATTTGCCTCTTGAACTCTACTAATTTAGTAGAAAGAGAGTTTCACAGGTAGTCCTGGAGTCACTACATGTGCTCTGCATGCTGCCTGGCTTCTCGGGGCAGGAGAGGAACGTGCTGTTCCTCCCAGAGCAGTGTGGGGATGCAGACCTACCACACTTTTCCTTCAGAGAGGCAGCGAGCACGGTCCGTGCCATGCTCATAGTTCCCAGACAAATTCCAATAATAAAAAAGTCACAACATCAGAAGAGAACTGCCTCCTTGATCGCAAGGGAGATAGGCTAGGCAGGAGCAGCAGAGGTGTAAATCAATGCGATCAGTTTGACAGAGAAATTACAAACAGCAAGTCCCAAGTTGCAGTGCAGAGGCAAATGGAGTACAGTGGCCAAGATAAAATAAGCAAAACATCTTGGGAATTGAAATTTTTTTTTTTTTAACCAATTAACTTAATTTTCCTGAGGGACTGCTTTTGTGCAGTTTTCATGCCTCCCCCACCCCCCAAAGATATCTGTTCCCAAGCCTGTTTTCTTTTGGAAATGCTGCTTCTCATCTGATGTGACAGGTTTGTGCTACAGTGAGCACATCCTCCAAAGGTGCTGCTTTGAGCAAAAGACAATTTAGTAACCTGGCTCATTGGAAAAGTTTAAATATCTGATGAGTCTAGTTTTCAGTCTGGTCCTGCTGATCCTCCACCCTCTTGAGAGTATGATCTCCCAGCCGTGATTGTTCAGGGCACAGGAGACAGCATCAAAACCTCTAGGGCCCCACTGCTTCTGCCCTCCCATGGGGCCCAGCCCTGTTACAGGCCCTTCTCCAGAATAAATGACAGACACTGTCCAGAAAGCAATGTATAGCTGCGGAATATACCAGCCTTCAAGCAGCTCCTGTAGCTGAGCAATAATATAACCTTCAGGCAGATAAACATGGGGCTTCCTGAGCAATAGTTCCATGGGCTGATGCACAGCAATAAGGAAACTCTGGCTAATACCAGCACAACTTTATGTGCCTCAAGCCATTTGGGCCAAAGTGTTAGTATTTAGAGGTCAAAATGTCTGCAAAATATGTAATTTTTATTTCTCATTATACAAATGAACTTCTGGGAAATTATTTTATTTTCTAGGAACTGCATCTTCTCTTAAGAAAATTCCTTGAATGGGAAATTCTCAGCCAGCTCTCCCAAAGTGCTGTTATTCAGTAACACCTTGGTGAGGCTCTTTATACAGCTGGAAGGGCACCAGCTGTACAATGAAATGTAAATCATGCCTTCCATTTCCTAAATCCATTCTACATCTTCCGGATGCAGACTGCTGTGTTTCCATCAGCAGCAGTTTGCTGCCTTCTCCATCAGCTGGGAGCTAATCAAGCAGAATGATGGTTATGCCAAAGCCAGACGGAGGGAGAGTAACGCTGGGCGTGAAGTAGACAAGAGCAGAGCACATAACCTGCCATGGCAAATATCAATTTACTTATCTTGCCACACAGCTGTTTGGAAATACACTAGTTCATCTGTGATAAAGTTCTATATCTGGCCTGGGAAAAAGCTGAGGAGCTCGGCCTGGAATTCTCCTCAGTGAGTTGAAGAGGTTCAGGCATATCTCTCAGCAGCAGCACTATTAAATATTCCTATTGCTTTGGATTCTGAAATGCTTCTTCAGAGCTCTTAACTAAAATCTTTAAGGTAAGCGTGGGCTGTAAAAGGAGCAATTAAAGATATTTGTAAGAGACTTCACAGTCATGAGAAGCGCTGGAGTAGAAAACATACAAAGAGCAGCAGTTTTTGCAGAGTATGCCCACACATAAAAGGACAGAAGTGATAAAGACAGGGGCAGATTTTTGGGATTTCAGCAAGTTTAAGACATCCAGGACAAATAAAAAGATGAAAACACAATAACATCCAACATTTAAGCACTTTGCTAGTGACTGTGAGTCATCAGAGTTCTTTCTACTCAAGGAGAGGAAAAGCAAGTGATTCATCTACTACTAATATAGGTGCCCAAGGGAAGTGGGATGGAGACTGGTGTGGAGCTGTCTCTCTTCCAGGGAACACTGAAAGCAGCTACCTCACTAGCACAGTCACAGTTTAGGAATTCTGTATGTCTAATTTATGTGAGATTATTTATGCAGAATGAATTCACATAGCTAACCCTAGTCTTTGCAAATTATTATTGAGCAGCTTGGGGAACCGGGGATAAAATGAACAAACAAAGAACAAGTCAATTAAAAATCTGTCTATGTTTCGGGGGAACTGGAAAAAGTTTAGCAGACCTCCTTCTGCACCTGCAAGTGACAGGTAGAGCCAGAAGGCAGAGAGTCAGAAGTCTTGGTTTTGACAGCATCTACATCTAAAGCACCTGGCATTTTGACTGCTTTTGAGCTAAATTCAGTAGCAGAGATCAAAACTCAAGCTTCAATAGAGTGCTACAAAAAAGACCCTATGTGACGAGGAGGGACAGGCTCGGAAATAAGGTTAATTTAGTCATGGCCTAAAGGTGCAAATTCTGTGCATACCCCTGAACTCCATTAATACCACAGAGTATTCACAGCAAAATGCTTTCTTGATCCTTCTTTTACTTTTGAACTGGAACACAGCTGGATTAATTCTTGGATTGACATTAGTAGGTCTATTCCTGAATTATACATTTAGGGTACTGCTCACCGGCTTGCTGGCCCTCGACCAGGATCTATCTAGGTGACAACATGGCAAATCCTGGGACCAGTCAAGAAGGAAGCAGATTCATGCCCATCTTCCACAGCGCTGCTGTTTGCTCTGCCCACAGGCCCGATCTGCGTTTTATACATCTTGCCTTTTTACATAATTTCTCTATTTCATCCCAACACAAAATTAATTGGAATGCTAAAACCTCACTGGTCTCTTTTCATCCGGTCATTCCTGTATTTCTAAGTACTGCACCCCAACCCCTTCCCTCACAGCAGTAGATATTGCCAAATTAAACCCACACGCAGTTGTTGCTAATAGTACTAGTAATTGTTGCTGATGGTAAAAGTAACAAGAAGATGATTAAAATGTATACAGTACTCAGTCTTCCTTTGAATTGCCGTTAGGATAGTGATTTGCATTTCTGTTTAGCAGAGATGGCATCAGAGTGAGTACCTGTATTTTAATAGTGCTTATGCAAAATATAATATATGAAAAGAAAGGTGCATAAGACTTACTTGCGGTGAGAATGAGGTAAATACTGATCACCTTCAACAGCTGTAGCAGCATTAGAAATGACTGCACAGGTAGAACAAATAAATAAGAGACAGAGAAATTCAAGATCTTACTTTCTAGACTTGAGATCACTCCCCACCTCCTTTCCTTGCCCCTTACCTCCATAAGGTAGCAGCTTATCTCTTTGAGCAATTTTATTCAGTAGATCTTGGTTTAATATTGACTTAATACCATCCTATACAAGGGAAGATTTGCAAATAGAAGGAGAGATCCCCTTCACCTTCTGCAATCATTCTTAGTATCCAACCATAACTTAGTGTACAATATAAAGCAGCAAGTTCTATTTGGACATGACATTGAAAAAGGTTAACAGAGTGAAAACCAAACAATTCCTCCAAACCCCCAAACTAATAAACCAGAGGGTTTATTTTCTTGATAACCAGAGTAAAGTTAGTAATTGGTATAGCTTGAAAAGAACACAATTGTTTCATGCTTTGCCATCATATCCTTGCCATACTCAGTAGAGGAGGTAATAAAAAAAGACAGAATAACTGTATCAGTAAGGAAAGGTATGTATTTTGAGATCTCAAATGGTTGTGGTCTCAAATAGATCATCGTTATTTCCTAATTCCCTTGATTTGTTTGGAATTTATCTGGGACAGTACAAAAGCAGGGAGTATAGCACAGTGTGCTTGTGTTATAAAAATGAACGGGGCATCTCCTTGGTCCCTGGAGCGACATCACCTCTAACTCGCCAGCACGTGCTAATGACTTGGCACACATTTCCTTACAGAAACATTTTTCAACAAGAACAGATGATATTTGTCCCTGGAAGACACAAATAAATTGGGGATTTTTTAGAGGTATTTTTGAGTCAGGGTGAAGAGAATCCCTAGTCACTTGCTAGTAGGCATTTATCAACGACAATCTGAAACTCTAACAAACCTACTATTTTATTTTTTAAGGATTTCTTTCAGCAAGCAGAAAGAAACAACCTTTAGAAACGTACTTTTAACATTAATTAATTCACAGTGAACTCTGCTTGGTGCAGTGCCCTGGTAAGAAGTGATCTCTGATCAGCTGACTGTAACCCTCAGCGTACAACAGAAATGGCCCAGCAGCACCATTACGCCAGCACAGAAACAGAGGCACAGTCTCTCCCTACAAGCACAAATGGAGAAGCTGATACTATCCAAGTAGTTCACTCAAAGGTTTTTTTAAAATCCTGGGTTAGTTTACCTTGGTTTGTCTGCTTGAAGTTGCATTTTGTATCAGGCTTCTCCTCAATGCAACCCCAACCGCTCTCCTATGGATAGGGACCCAAGATCCTCCTGAGGTAAAATGACTGTTAGAAACAGGACTTCACACTTATGTTCAATTTTTTCTTCCTAAATTTGATTCCAAACCTCAAACAATGAAATTAACAAGCATATTATTACTGTATTACCACAGAAAGGAACAAGTTTGATCAAGTACAGACGATTCTTTTCAGATGCTCTAAAGTAATTTGATTCATTTATAAAGGATTTCAAACTGTCAGTACCACATCTAACATTATAATCTCAGGCCTGAAAAAGACAGATGACATCACTTGTCCCCCACCAAATGTGCATACATTATTGATTATTCCAAAGCCTCATGAATAGGGTAATTTGTAATCATTAAAAATTAAAAAGAATGCTGTTGAATGGAAAAACAGGAAGGACAAATTTTGCTTTTGGCTCTGTTGCCATTCCCCTGCAGCAGAGTTGGAACTGTTTAATTGCATAAGAGAAAGAGAAATAAGGAACAGCACCTCTCTGTGCGCCAGACAAGTGCCCAGAGCCGCTCAGATGATACTGCCCAAAGACAAACCACGGGGGCAAAGACTGTGTCAAGCCCTGCTGAAGACCCCCTGCAGTGCAGTCTCCTGTGCTCAAGTGTAAAGACCTAGAGCTGCTCCGCGAGCTACTCACTGTTGGTCAGTGGTGGTCCTCTACCACTTCCTTTCTGCCCTGCAGTTGCCTCAGGAACAACCTTCTAAACATAAAAGGGCCACCAACATACAGGACATTTATGGTCTGTGGTCACTAAGGTGGTTTATCCTACAGTCACAGCATAAACTACTGTGGTCCTTTATTTTTGCCAAGCAGACTTTTGCTCAACAGCGATTTAAGTGTTTGGAAAATAAATATCATTTTCACGATTATTCTTGGCAATACTGCATAAGAGCATCGTGGTTCTCTAGCTCAGCCAGTCAAACATTCCCAGTGCTTGTCCCCGCCTGCCTGTGCACACAGCAGCTGATGTGCTGGTCATTACCGACTCTGAAATTACGTAGGACCTGGGAATAATTAATTTTAAATTCTCTCTTTGTAGAGCAAAACTGTGGCAAGGACCTGAAATCACAGTCACATTATCTACCCATTTGTGAGGCCATCCCAATAATGAAACACACATCCCTCTGGAAATGGGACCAGCTCAAGAAAAGGCTTTTAACTGACATTTAAATGTCAAGCTACTATGTTAAATGTTATGGGTATTTCATTGCTCAGCCCAGGAGAAGCATGAACACATCAAAAGCTCCTTAATAATCAACCACGTTAAAAACTGATGAGCCTTGGCACCTGGAAAGACAACCACAGATGATGTGTTTAACCAGGGCTGATGGATTTCTACCTGATTCAGCTGCATGAATGCAAATCCAAAAACTTCTGCAGTAGGCCACAGGGAGTCTATCAAAATAATTATTTCAAGGATAATGAATTCATTGTCTCTGAAAAGGTCCTATTCCCAGAGCCATATTGATTTTTTTTTTTTGCTCTACTGACTATGAGTCTTCCCTTATCCTACTGGTACCTTAAAATCTAAAGCCAAGTGAAAACTCAACACTGTTCATCTTGAGAGAGGAGCAACTCATTGCCCACAGCCATGTGTTTGCCTAGAAGGCCATCAGTGGTGCTACTCCACTTAGAACCTACATTTATCTGAAAAGATCCATTAGGCTTCTACATGCAATTCAAAAAGGGTACTAGCAATAATCGCTCTGAATTAAAGTAATACACTGCAGTCCAATAAATTCTTTAGAAGGTAGAAAAGGAATCAGTCACACTTGGCAAGTCTTTCAAAGCTGAAAAAAAAAAGACTAAATAAAATTAAGAGTAGATAATAGATGTAAAATGCCAAAGCCACCAAGGGAGTAATGAAAGATTCAGATCAATGTTTTATATTCCTAGACCCATCTCCAGAAAGTCTGTCCTGGCCATTAAAGGGTAGATCACAATAACAGTCACGAACATGGTATTTTCTAATATTTGTTAGCATGCATTACTACTGCAGAATCATTTCTGGCAGTGTACATAGCGTGCCAAATTCTAATTTTCATTAGTCGGAGTTGCGTTACCATAACTACAAAAACACAAATTTCTTGAGCTCACCTAGAACTCGAGCTCACTCCCCTGGCTACAGCCAGTGTTCAGAACACAGCCACTGATGTGGGAGATGAGGAACCAGCTTGGAAAAGGACAATGTTGTGCAGCATTCAGGACAGGGTTTAGCAGTCAAAGTTTTGCAGACAGTTGGACTTGATGATCTTGAAAGTAATTTCCAACTTTAACGAATCTATGATTGATGTTTACAGTCTCCTCCCTGGAGAAAGGCTATCAGTATTAGGGGACATCACAGAGGTGCAATCATCAGCAAGTTTGCACTCTTGTAACTACCCTCTGATGCTGCCCACTGAGGTGTTTAGCACCTAAGAAATAGTCCTGATTCTTTGCCCATGTCTTTGGCTTAACAGCTAAAATGATAGCTGATATGAAAACATGCCAATGTCCAGAGCCAGCCCAGACCCTTGTTTCTGTAGGGCACTGTCTGGGACACAAAACACTTTTCCTTCTTCTCCCCATTCTGATGCTTGCAGTCTCAACCAGGTCTACAGTCCTTCATTAAAAAGACATGAACAAATACCAAAGATTGGGATGTTACCTGAGAAAGCAAGCTGTTTTTTTCCTGCCCATCCCTAGGAGTATAAAAAAAATAATGAAAATATAAAATATAATTGACACCTAATTTTCCTATTCTTCACTGCTATGCAAATGTAACTCTTTTCAAATTAACCAGAGCTATATATGCATATACATAGTGGGTGAGGGCCTGTGTCAAGATTACATAGCAATTAAAGAAGTTAAAATTTGTTTGAAAAAGGGCTGAACTAATATTAAGAATTATAAAAAGATGCAACCGACTTGGTACCAAGTGGTTGACAGCTCTCCCAGCAACATGCAATGCTCATCTCAGAAATGGCAGAGGCACCGAGTCGAAAAACTGCCTGCAGCATTGTCACTGATAAACGTTCATATCACGATGAGCACTGACCCGTGCATCACTGGGGTTGGGAACTCGATGATTTCCTGCTCCTTTCAAGAAATGAAGGGCTAATTTCTATCTATTGTATAGGATTGAAAGGTATGGTAGAGACTATTTGGCTCCTGGGACTCATTAAAATATCCTTGCATTATAACACAGCTGAGTAGCAGCATAAACTAAGAAATTTAGCAAATTTACCATGGAGTTTCTGTCAATAGCAGGACTTGGCAGTTGTCACATTGGCAGAGTTAATGAAATCTGTGGCTCGGGCAGAAAGAATCGCGTGGCTGCCATCAGCCATCATTTCTGTTTTGACAAGCGAGGCAGGATTATTAATTTGTACCTATGCCCAAGCAGATAATTAAGCTGTAATTTTAATGATTACAACTGATATTATAGTGCAGAAATGCCCAGAAGATTTATGTAATCCACGCATACATATTGCTTTCTGTGTTCTGGTTTACTTATGAAAATACCCTACATGGAAAGCTCTATGGGATCACTTAGGTCTGTGCTATGAACTCACCTACAAAGTCCCTGCATGAACACTTGCAGCATTCTTGCAGACCTGCCTTAAGACCTATCTGGTGCCCTGGCTCTCTTTTTTTACCCTAAGCAGCACAACTGGTCCTGCCTCCTTCCACCCTTGGTTTCTCAGCCTAGGGGTGCTAATAAGGCACTCCTCCACAGATGGAAAGGGAAAGGACGGGTCGTGTGCTGAAACTTCAAAACCCTTTGCCGGCTTTGGACCAGGGTGGCACCTGTGAGGTGCTGGCAGAAGACAGGCATTCCTCCTCGCAGAAATCAGAAGAAAGGAGGAGGAAGTACAGGTGCCTTCCGTGGGCACTGCAGAATATCTGCCTGGGGGTGCATTACTTGCTTTATGTATTCAAGGTTTAGAGGAAAAATGGGCTCTGTGGAACTACAGCACACTCAATCCTAACAGCTACAACAGCTGGAGTAAGAGAAGCAGGACCTATATTGTCAACCAAGCTATCGGGGATGTATTTTTATACAGATTAGGGGCAACGTGGCATGACAGCCCTTGATACTGTGACTGCTACCTTCCTGCTCTTAGCTGGCTTTCTATTAAAATCACCCGTTACATTTCAAACCTGTGCTCAGTGTAGTGCAGAAACAGATAACACAGTGGGAGCTAAAGATTTCCCTGCCTGCAGGATGCTTTTCTATGTTTTGTGCAATAATTCATGCTCCTCTCTCTAAAATCTTGGTGGAGAAAAGTATTTAAAAGGAGATGGCACGGTCCCCTTCTCCTGATGCTGCCAGCAAGACTCATGACCTGTGCATGGCTCCTCTGAACCAAGTGTGGAGCTGGCTGGGGCAGGAGCTCACAACATACCTCCTCTGGATGGATAAGAAGTGGGTATTTGCCAGATCTGATAAAGAAATTCAGTAAAACCCAGAGATGCTCTTGTTAATAATGGCTTCTTTTTCCCTTAGCTTAATTTTCATCACGCTCATTTTTTTAATGCTTTTTAGGACCCTTACTTCTTTTCACAGGAAGAAGCTTGCTCTTAAATGGCAGTTGGAGACTCAGATTTCCCCAAACTGCCTTCTGGCATGGCTATGTTGATGTCTTACATCTGGACCACCTTTCTCTCTTTTATTCTGCAGCAATAAAATGACACTAGAGAGGCGCTTTATTGTTGGCTACTATATTTATGATGATTCTTTTGTTACAGACAACTCTGGTGCTGAATCACCACTAGGCTATTGGGAATTTCTTGTCTTTCAGAATGAACGCCTTTGAATGGCATTGGAAACTCCTGTATAAAACATGAAAAAGGAGCCAAGCCCTTTTAAGAAAGAACAACCAACCTTTTTCCTTTGTTTATCTATTCAGAACTACTTCAGAACTAATTAATCCAGGCCTAACATAGCTTGATTAAGTAAAAAGGATCTAAAAAAATTTACAAAATTTGAAGAAATGTAGTTTGCTCAACATCAGCACATATGTATATTAAAAAAATTAAAAAGACACAAACCAGTCCCAGTGTTGAATGAACACATCTTTCTTAGTTTCTGAAAATTACACATCCTTGATTATAGAAACGCAGTGGCAGGCACTAATATTTCAGGCATGTAACAAGCTTACATGTAACTGGATTTGATGATAACCTTCTATATCCAGGCAATAGGGCTAGGATGTAGAGATGTAAACATAAATCTGGTAATAAAACTTTTTTCTTCTCATGAAGCCACAGCTTGAGGTAGATGTGATAATTAATTACATGCACCAGCAGAATATCTATTATAATTTCAGTATTTTACCAGAACACTTTAATTAACTGTTAAAAAGCAACTCTAGCACTATAGGCAATCAAGTTTCAGATGCAGGGAGCACTTAGCTTCTGCTGAAGCCAACAGTGCCTGAGCTCTGTCAGCAGTATATTATATTTTTTATATATATATAATATATCTCTGTCAGCAGAGTTATTAAAGCTTAAGATACTTAGGGTTAAACTTTGATATTATCCTCAAATATCACTTGCCATTTCTTTTCCTTCTAATGGTATAAAATATGGTGACTGAAACAAATTATAAATATTCTATCCAATGCATACAGTGAAGTTACCTGATGCAAGCATTAAGAAGTAATCATATTATATTTGTAAACAGAGCAGAAAACATTTAAGGGATTTTGGCAAGTCCAGCACCAGTTTTGTAGCTACAGCATGTTGTCCTTAGTTGATTTTTGCTTATTTCTGTCTCCGGGAATAGGAAGAAAAAATATTGATTGCACAATGTGCTGTCTCTGTTAATCCAGTTATGTATTCCTTGTTCCAGATTCTGCACAATCAGTAATTTTCTAGTAATGTGAGACTCGAGCAAAGTAAGCAGAAGGGAATAGAAAAGTTCCTCACTGTGTGGGCAGCAGGTCACCAGCTAAGACATCATTAAATGCACTGGGAAAGATGGCATGACTTTACCCTCTGCCTAAGCTCCATTGGATGTATGAATGATACTGTTAAAAAAGGGAAGAACTGATTTTTACACTCTTTCCATATTAACACAGTGTAGGTTTCCTCCATCTCCAGTCTTACCAGTGACCAGGCAAGTGTTGTTCAGCTGCTAACATTTCCCTGCAGCACGACGGGCAGATTGGGGAAAATAGCCTGCGAAGGCTCACCCTTCATCGCCTGGCAGCACCTTCTCACCTTGGAAATATCCACCTTTTTCACCTTTAGACATTGCAAATGACCAGAAAGAAAAAGAGAAAGGGGTGTGATTTCCTCTAGAAATGAGCATTCCAGGAGATACCCTCTCTACATGTCACCCTATCATCCCTCTGTAACAACTGCACATTCCAGCTTAGTCCAACCAACTTGGTCTGCTGGTTGGGGAAAGCAAGAGAAAAGCCTCCAGGACAGGTGTCATGAAAACAGGTAGTATATAAGTAGTAGTCAAGGAGAAACTTCCTCCAAATATCTCCAAGGAAAGAAGAGCTCAATCCTAAGAAACCATTAGAGACTTTGTGTGAGAAACACGTGGTACAAATGTTGTGGCCAAAAGCAAAGCTCTGTTCAGAGCAGCCCCTGCAGCCCACAACTGGAGCAGCTTTTTAACCTGCTGCAGGCTGTCACAGCCATCAGACAAACAGTAATCTCACCTCTCCTGAGCACCAGCTCCTGCCTTGCCACCAGCAACTCCTCTGTGCTGGCCCTAGCCCTTCTGCAGGTGGACCCTGCCTTTCTTCAGGGAAATGCAGACACAACCAAGCTAAGTTTTAATGTAGAAGACCATGATCCGGAGGAGGTGGGAAAAATTACTGTGCTGCTTTAGCTCCAGACTAAGAATTATAGGGAGTACTGGACTTAAGTAACACTCATCTGTACTTAGGTTTTGGTTTTCAGTCAATTCCGTTTAAATCTTTAAAGCATCCTGAGCTGCACTGCAGAGTTAATGAATTTGGCAGATAACAATACCGGCATGAAAAGCTAAACTCAAGGCACACATCTCCATTTCAGCTTGATCAATGGTAATTGTGTTCCTCAGGAGCCAGAGCTTCTTGCACATGCAAACTTCCCACTGCTGTGAGCACAGCAGCACTGCCTGCGATGAGATGGACAGTCCCATCTTCCAGCTCCGGAGAGGAAGGCACAAGGAGCCAGAGGAGCTGAGTGAGCTACTAGTGCTGACAAAGAAGCTACAATGAAGTGTTTGGGGAGTGAAGACAACCCGAGTGGTAAAAGGCACTCTCGCCCGTGCTGTTCACTTGAGAGAAGAGCCTTCTCAAGAGCTGGAAGCATCCTAGTTCCTACGGGTGCAACAAAAACGTGGCACTTGGCTGTCACAAAAGGCTACTGCACCCTCAGCTGCAGATTGTCTCAGACTCCCTAATGATCTCTAAATCTAATAAAGTTAATGACCAAGACTAAGAAGTAGTCAGTTATTAGTCTGGGTCATCAACAAGGCGAATCATGGGCTTGGCATTAAGAGATGAAGCAGCCTGTCCAGTGGGTGATAGGAACACTAATAAACTGGCTTCCCACATGCACCTACACTACCACATAACTCCACATAACCCCATTTGAAACTCACAAAAAACCAAACCAAAACAAAAACACAGAAAGAACTAAACACTCTGGAAATTTTGCTGGAAGAGCAAGTGTGCACAGGTTACAAAAATTTAAGTTTTTCTTTCCGGTCAATCCAGTCAATTTCCTTTCCAACTCATGCCCCACACCTGAAAAGCCCAGGTTCCTGGCAGGTCACTGTGTCAGGCAACACCTACCCTGCTTGTAAAGATTTTCACCTCAATCTGAAATCCACACGAACTTCTGACAGGCAGACTGGGTAACTGAGGCCTTAATTCACACCATGGAAACTTCAAACTTCAACAGAGAGATTTGTTTACCATCACTGTGGATTGAAAGATGGTGGATTCCATACTGTCATACAAAAGCCTCTTCTGCCTGGAATCCACTATAATCTCTTGCCCATTTAACAGTGTACTCAAAGCACCTCTTCACATTGAGCACCCAACCTCTCTGCACACTCGGTCACTAAGGGCACTGCTATATATGAACCACAAACACCAGAAATTATGTTCTCTTCTACTGCCTGGGACCTGTGCAAGTTAAATATGCTAGAGGTGGATTTAGAGGACCAGGTATGAGATGCGGGGCTTCATAGCACCTCCTGCCCTGCTCTTGGTCTAGGCAAGCACAGCCAAGCCAGGCTCACGGTCCTGCTCCAGGACAGATGTACTCCGCACAGTATGGCCTCTCCCTGTTAATCCTGTGGCACGGATCACTGGCAGAGCCAGATCTTACTTTGGTGAGGAACTTGAGGTGGGAAGGCAACAGGGAAAGTCCGAGTCATTAACATAACATCATTAACATAACATCATTAACCTGTGCAACAAAGTCAGAAGAAACAAGTGTTATTATTTTGAATTCTTAGAAGAATTTGGTGCTGTGTTTTTAACTGCACGCACAAGGGGTGTCAGGTTAGTGCCAAGATGTGACCATCTCTGGCTACTATCAGAATGAAAGCTCAAATTCTCTCCTGTAATAGAGATCTTAGATAATCAAACAAATTTTGTTCCACATGTTAACAAATCTTCAGTTATCACACTGAGCTACCACCAACGGGTCTGAGACCTGAAACCAAATCCTCCCTAGGGAGTTCTCAGATTTAAACAACGTTCACTGTGAATCATCAGTTCATCTCATTACCCTGTTAACTGTTGAAAATAATTCAGAAAGAAGAGATGGGTGTAGAAGAAAGGTGCTGTATCAGGCTGTTGTACTCCAGCACACACACACAGAGAACTATTCCTGACACAGTGCATGTCTCTGCTCTTTCAGCATTGGTGTAATTATAGCCGAGTCTTTTGAACATTCAATGCATCTCACAGAAAATGAGACATCCACATATTGTGGCTTAATGAAAAGAACTGAAGGAAATGTACCAAATTATTGGTTAACAGGCAGCTGCTTCATAAATGCTTTCTCCCATCTGTTTTCTCTTTCTCCTTATATCAGCTCATTCAGCCTAATGCCTATAAAATGCTGAGCCCAACATTTCAGGGCTTCTCTAAACTCTCCTGCCAGTGCTCACAGGCAGCTTCAGCAACCATGTCCTGGACTGGGTGGCTCCCACCAGTGCACGCACCCCAGACACAGCCAGGAAACACACCCCAACGTGCAGGGGCCTGCTGAGAGCAAGGACAGCTACTGCTTCTGTCCAGAATAATAACAATTAATGTTTTCAGACCTTAACACTATAAACCTGTCAATATAGGGTTGAGTTCTCCCACCTTTCTCTTAACTCCCTCACTTCCATAAAGTCACTAAGTGATTAGGTAGAACCACATAAAGTAAATGCCACATTCACAAATGCCTCATACAAGTCTGCTCATGGGTGAGTCATTAGACTAAACACTTCATTTTGCAGACCAATAACATACAGAAGATTCCCAACAGCACAGATGGAGCAGGACCTTCTGCTCTCCTGAGACACTTCAGGAGCCACCAGCAGAGGATTGCTGCTGCACTTAGAGGATTAATGAACCAATCCAATAAGACCTATTCCGTTGCAGCTTTCTTTTGAGCAACATGAGCAGCAGCAACTAGAGGCAGCATGTGCCAAGTCCCAACCTGTCCCAGAGGTCTGCCATGGAAGCCCTCACGTAGGAACAGCTTGGTGGCGAGGGGTCTGGGCTGAGGCTGTTGCAGAAACAGCCCTGCTCCACTCTCTAAGTTGGTGTGAGAGGAGACAAACACCATCTACCTGCTGCGATACAAAGTATAAAGATCAGCAAATACCAATAAGGACCAAGTTTGCTCAGTCACTGAGATACCAAAGGGATCAGGGGATGATGGCTACATTGGGTAAAACCTCCTCTGATGTCAAGAAGATTCTTGAAAATCATGCCCAGACAGGCAGCACATTGCTTAAGGAGGGGAAGATGCTTTTCTTTTCCAGCTGTGCTCTACCTCTCACATGCAGGGCTACATCCTGTCCCACTGATCCGGCTTAATCTAACATAAGAGCAGACAATGGAAATCAAATCCCCCCTGCTCCCTGAGGAGCAGGCGAGAGCAGGTGTTGGCAGAAGTGCGAGCGGTGAGAGCCATCAGCCGACTCCTGCGTTCCCTGCTGTGGAGCTCAGCCCAGTAATCGGGATAAAATCGACACTAATTCCTTCCTAATTTACCAAGCTAGCAAACCTGCAGAAGCAAACAGGTGTGTGTACTTGTTTGATTATTTTTTTTCCCCCTAGCAAATAGAGTGATTAAATTTCTCTTCATTCCAACTAGAGCTGCTATCATAAAATATTCAGCTCAAGCAATCCAGTTCCACATTATAATTACCTGCCAAAAATTGCTAACAGATCTGCTTCTGCCATTGACATGAAGCTGGGTAATCCTCTGGGAACCTCTTTTTAATTAAACACCTAATACAGTATGATAAACATTGAAAATATGCACTGCTCCTCTATTAAGAATGTGGCTTGATTTCTGAAGTGCACCTAATCAATTCAAGTGTAATATTTACTGTGGCAGCAAATCTTCAGGGCTTAATATTTCAGGTAAAGGTTGTTTTAGCGATTCTATTAAGAAAAGGAAGGAGTGAGTGCAAATAAAACACAAAATCCCAATTCAGCTTGATTGTTTACTTCAACTTTGGGGTTCCCTTCTCAGCTGCCTGCACTGACCAAACGTGAGCTTGGTGTGCTCAGCTCTAGGACTTTCTTTTCCCCTCCTGGTGTGAACTGGTAGTTTTAAGCAGCAATGTTCACCTAATCCATAAATGCAACTTCCACCCCTCACACAGCATGGCAGGGGCTGTGAATATCCCCCATAAAACAAATCAACATTCATTGAGCTTTGGCTCTGTAACATCCCCATCTCTTCTTTCCTTGGGTCCATCTCTCACCTCCACCTCAGTCTCACAAAGAGCCAGTCCTGTTACCACAACCTCAGTGACAGCAGAACATCCATGTGGAGCCTTTGTCACAACTGAATTGCTAGTATCTATTTACCTGCTAGGCTTGGAGTGCATCCCTCTGCCTGGCACCACAGAAGTCCTTCCTGACTGTTTTGACTGCAGGGATTTTACTAATGAAGTTTCTGCAAGCGGTTGTTTGCAATGTGCAGGGTGCAGACGGGTTCAAGGGTGCAGAGCCAAGAACATCACCCTCGCTGTCCAGCTGAGCATGGGTGTAAGGAGCCAGACCCACTTAACCTCCCTAAGCAAAATGTGAGCAAAGTCTAAGGAAACTCCCCTCCACAGCATTCTTGGCAATATCATTGAACCCCAAGTCCCAGAAAGAAACCAGAGGTAAAGGATTTTAAGGATCTAACAACACAACCACTGATAAGGCCTAGCTACCACAATTAAGACAGATCATCTATGACAATTGTTATATGAAAGTCTTGCTTTCTGATGAAGAACACGTCCCACTGTGAAGTCATGAATTATTTAAAAGCCATGCAAGCCTATTTGGTTATTACTTAGCAAGGACCTGAACAAATAGCAGTGTTACAGAAACTCACTGTGTTTTGAAGGCAATTCATCCACTACAGTAAAAGCTGCTTGTGAATGAAGAGGGCGTACAGCCGAGACATACCGAGCTGGGCTCCTTGAGAGGAGGCACATTCGTGGCAGTGCATGTGTTACTACTGGTAGTTTTATGGCTCTGAGATAGATGGAATGAGATTAACACTCGTCCTCTGATTGGGAAACCCAGCTCCCAGCTCAGAGCCAGTATTTTCCACACGCAAGCTGATTTCACAAAGCATATTGTCCCAGTGTTTGGTAATGAAGCTTTTCATGCAACTGGAGACAGGGAAACAAATGAGGCTGAGAATTCCCTTTACTCTCAGCTACTCCAGAGCAGCCTCCCCAGTGAGCGCTTTATGGAGCGTGGCAAAGGCAGGTGCTCCTTTTGCCAGAATAGCAAATTTCCAGGGCTTAAGCCGTAGCTGTGATGTCTTATCTGGAACAGGATGTTTAGTTATAATATTGCATCTACTCATGTAATAAGCAGGATCTTTTTTTGCTCATCTGGAAGAATGATTTACAGAAAAAAATAAAAAATCAAGCTGCCAGGGAAATGAGGACATCTCCCTTCTGCTGATAGCTTAAGCCCCTTATTTCTGATTCAGTTCACAGATGCAATCGTGCGTCTGTCACTGAAATCAATAAGACTTGAACTTATAGATCCCAGTGTAAGTTTATGGATTGAAATAATTCTGAAAAAGCATTAAAATACCATGAGGCCAAAGGCTGTCTCAAATCATATTCACATGTTTTTCTGTAACCACATCAAGTAGCAAACATAGCCTAAGCCAGGACAAATAAAAGTACCCAAAGAAAAAGAAAAGAGAAAGAAAATGTCAAGGGAAAAATATATTATAACAGCATTTACATGCATTTCTTCTAATCCAGATTTCAATTTCTGCACAATTTGTCCTAAGCAAGACTGAAACAGGTTGGCTTGCAGTCAAAAAGGTGCTACTGAATGTCTCAATAGAGACCATCTCAGCTCCTCAGATACAGCCCGTTCACAAATGCTAGAAGCTAAACACCAGAAAGCTTTGCTCATAAATGATACACAAATTTGTACCATGCTTAACAAAACTCTAGCAAAAAAACCCACTGAGAGTCTCTCTGGACTGCCATTCCCACGGGTTTGGTTGGCAGTGCAAGAGTCTAAGGTGGGTTTGTAGAACCCACAACTACTGGCTTTACCTGATACCAACTCCTTGGCATTATTATGTGAAGGGCTGGGACTCTGAGAGACATCCTCTGACTGCCAGCCCAAATCTTGCATCACTGCAGGGCTGCCATTACTGTCACCTTGCTACTGGAGAGGGTCAGAAGCATGGGGAGCAGTGATCTTGGCAATGTGCAGCTTATCTTAACGTGCAAATGCCTGGTACAGGGAGCAAGGCAGGCACACCAGACCACCTCATTCCTCCCTTGGTGCAAGGAGGTCTCACTATCATTCCACCTAAAACAATGTAAAGACAGACTTAGCTGCCATTTCTTGCTCCTTAGTTTTAGATACAGTTAAGAAACACCATAAACATCAACCTCTTGTTTTCCTGATGGGGTTTTTGAAGGGCTGTTAGTACAGTGTCAGATCTGTCGTGGCTTCTCCAAGAAGGTGAAATTGCGAGAGAGCAGCTTGCTTTCCACTTGCTTATTCCACAAGACATTTGTCTGCACGTGGCTGACCCACGTGAAGTCAGAGCACTGGGCTGCCTGAGGGGCTGCACTGAATACTGCATCTTTCTGAACACTCCTTTCTCCTACCTGGCTCTGGAAATGAGGCCCTTCAAGGAGTAGCTCTCATCCCCAAGTTTTGGCTATTGGTTACAGGTTTCTCTATTCTCTGTGGTTCAATTTTCACACAAAGTCTATAGGTCTTAAGAGTTACTTCCCACCTTTGTTCAATCCTCAGCATCACCACCTCAAAAAGGAAAAGGAAGAGTTATAGTCTTTCCCCTTGGTATTTGTTCCTAGGAAGAAATACGTTTTTTCTATCTTCTTCCTCCAGTACCTTCTTCACCCTGAACGGCAGCACCAGAGCTGAGCTGGCCCCAGGGCTTGCACTGCTGTGCCTGGGGACAGCCAAAGAGCACGGGAAGCAGACAAAGGTGCAAGGCAAGGAGTCAAATGTATCCACCAGCCACTGTGGTCTATAGCGAGGATCAAACAGGCCAAAAGGCCCCAAAGTGTTTGTTAGAAGCCTTTAGTTGCTCTTCTTTTTTTTTTTTTTTTTTTTCCTTCCAAACAAAACCTGATATTTCAGTCAAAACAAATTACTTTTAGGGCTTTTTTTTTTTTTTTTTTTTTTTTGCTGTAGTTAAATACAACTGATGAACAAACGGATCTGCTTAAGTCAGTATGGGACCAACCTATGGAATGTGTAACCGATAATTATATCTAAACTGGTGTTATCTTGGCTAACTGCATTAAACTGTGTATCCTACCATTCTGCTTTAAACTCTGTAGGAAGAACCATGCTGTCCACAGCTGATGCTAGACAGGATTTCAGAGAGAAGCATCACACCTGTTCAGCTAAACCATGCTAGCCATCAAAACCAACTAGTATTTAGTAGTATACAGAGATGATTTGCCAGTTCTCTATAAATCCAGAAAAGCCTTTGTAGTGCTTGCTATATTTATGGAAATGAGCACACAAAAAAAGTGTGCAAATAAATAATTCATTAATTAACAACAACAACAACAAAACCCCAACAACAACAAAACCAAACACAACAAAACCACACACCAAAAACAAAAACAAAAGCAAACAACCCCAGAATAATTTAGGTCATGAATATAAACTTCCCTGTTCTTAACACACTGAAATCTCTATTAGGTTCCTTTTAATTTCAGCAAAACAAAAGGTTTGATATCTGTTTTTCTGACCCTACCAGTTTCACTACATTACCAGTCCCATAAGAACTATGCAACACTTGCAGAACTGATCTTGCTTCTGCGTTTACCACGAGAGACAGAAGCCGTTCCATGAGCCATGGCAAACCCTGGGCACCAGTACCTCCTGCTGATTGCTTCTCTGATGCTACTGGAGCTCATGCTGTCATGGCAATTTGTAACAACCAGGTGCTGACTGACAGAAAAACAAACAAACAAACAACCCCCCCCCAAAAACAAAACAAACCCACAAAAACAACCAACAAAAATCAGAGGAGAGATTTCACTTTTTCCTTCAGTCCATGTCTCAACAAATCCCAAGCAGCCCTGAAGGACTCTGTGCTGGCATGCTCACCTTTCCCTGCTGCAGGGACTCACCATCTCCAAACAAGGGGCATGCAACAGAGCTATGATGTTCTCAGTTAATTATCCCTGGTCATATTGTGAGAATGAGTTTTAAAATAAGATTTTCATCAAATCAGTGGGTACCCTACAACTGGGCTGAGGGGATACGCCAGCCAGGGTCTGATTAACAGCAGTCAAGAAAAAACAGTGGAGATTTTTGCTGCTGGTAAAGCAGCACTGTTATCACTCTTCAAGTGTTATAAACCCAGTTCATGCTAGGCTTAGAGATCAGGGGTACACCTACAGCATGACACAACACACAGACCATGGGGCAAATGCAAGTGTGACAAAATGGATCCTGAAGCCAAACAGTCACATGAGCATGAGCATGGAAACAGCTGCCATGGCTGTTAGAAAATTCATGCTCCTTTGCTCAGGTACAGTGCCTGGCTAACCCCTGCCTGCCCTGTCTTCTTAAAGCCACTTAGGATACCTTCACACCAGCTCTACCAAGCACCCTAGTTTCCTACAGCTTTAAGAGGAAGCATCTAACTAGAGGGGTGTTGCCTTTACAGACCAGTTTTCCTCGACACTGAGGCCGGGGGGATTGTAGCCAGCCCATTCCTGTTGTTCCAGTGCAGCACAGCACAAATATAACCCACCAGCTGACCCGATGTAAAAGGGAATCCCATAAGTTTCCTATTTGTCTGGGCCTTCTCATTAAGCATTTTGAAGTGTTCTTTATAGGTCTTTCATCAGCTTAGCTTTTGAGAATGAAACTTTATTGCTACTCTGGTTTTTATACTGACAAAAATTTGTATTGAATCAATTTCAGAAAACAAAAAGGCGCCCCTTGCTTCCCCCTGCCAAACCAACCAAGAAAAAATGAGCTTAAAAGACCCCCAAGCCCTACCATCACCACCATAAAGTCCAATATCTAAAGTTTTATAGAAAAGGATTTGATAAACTCGCTTCTTTGCTGACCTCCCTTGGCTGAACCTTCTTGGGATACAGGTTTACAAATCAGGTTTTGGTCTCTAAACCCAAAGAGAAGTTGTGACTTCTCCCTGCCTCTGACCTCCACACAATTTGCTCAAGATGGTAACTCCTAACAGGTGCAACTCCATCAGTTCTTCCCAAGGCAATCCTTGCCCAGATGTCAATGTCTCATTTGTAGCCCAGCCTGGCTTTCTGTTTCTTGAAGGAAGTTAAAAATATGGGACACTGTACAGATTTTAAGCACCGCTCTTCAATCAAGTGAAATATTAAAGCCAAAACTAATTCAGTGGCAGGCAGTAAGCATTGGGGGACCTTATCTAATTTGCTGTCATCTGTAGTAATCTCCACTATTAATATTACCGTGAAGAACACGTCAAAAACTTAAATTCATCACTTCGGCATGGTCACTCAGGGAACGTGTGCCAGCAGGAATGATTGCTTCGCTTGTCTCCTCAGCCTCCGGTCTGAATATTGAAACCCCAGCTGCAGCGCAACAACCGACATAAAAATAACCACCCCTGTGGCTGTGCAAGATGTACAACCATCAGAGATCCAGGATAAATATTCAACAGAGCTTAAGGAATACATGAGGTTCTAGGTTCTTCCAGGAACAGCTCTACCCATCATCAAGTGTGGGATATGGAGCTTCTGTGATTCCCTATCACAGTACAGAATTAAAGGACCAACCATTGTTCTTCATCTGATGTATCATTTGCCTTTTGTTTTCTATTAACAAAACAAAACACTGTAAGATGAATGGACCAAAGGGTTGTTAAACTCACACAAGGTAGTGAATTGCTGCTTCCCTGGGGACTTGTTCGCCGCTAGTCACTTGGTGTCACAAAGGTCACACAACTGGGGAAGAACAAGGAACAGAGAAGGCCCAGGTCAGAGACTATACAGTGCCATGGAAACAGCTACTTTAGAGGAGGTCTTGCTGGCTAGAACCTCACGAGACCAAATCTAGGTCCCACACCAGCTGGGCTGGCAGGGTTGCCCTTTGCACATGTGTGGTAAAACTGTCTTGCTGGTTCAGGAGGAGAAAAGTGGGAGGCTGCTGGAAGGCATGGCAGTAAAGGAAGGTGTGTGCTGTGTCAGGGGAACCATCCCTGCCCTGTCTTTAGACTGGCAGCACAGATGGGGATAACAGCAATGGTAAGGGCCTCCCTGGGGCTCCCTCTGACACACACATCCCATCCCCCCATTTCTCTGCTACTGCTGGAGTCACACTAACAAGGCTGTGCCTGCACACACCACAGTAACCTCTTTTTGCTCCACAGACAGATTGTAAGGGTTTCAAATCAACTCATGCCTTGCCCCACACTTTTCTAAGTATTAAACTGTTCTGTATGTTCTGACATCTCCTCCCCATTAGTCCTTCCTTCCTACTAAGTATACTTTTCATTTGATCTAATTTAATCTTTCTATTCCTTATTGAATTCCCTGACCTAATAAGAAAGCAGTACCTTATAAAACAGAGATCAGCAAAAGGCACTTAAATAATGTTGCTATCACATCAAGGGGATCTGAAACACGGAGAAGAGACTTGAAGACGATGAGAAAAACATGTCTAAAGCCACCCCTGCAATGGAGTTGCATGTTGTATATCACATTATCTTGGACACTATAACCCACGCTGGGGCACAGGGGGAGGCCCTTTTTCCTGGATCAGCTGTAATTAGAAGCATCCCCCACCAGCTCAGGCACTAGTGCTGACAAGATGGTGCATGATGCTCCTCAGTACTAATGTAAGCTGGTGTGGGGTGGGAACGAGGAATAGGAAACCCAGTGCAGCATTACTCTGCTGCTTTTGGATAAAATCCAAGAGAAAGAAGCCACATCTTATCTCGTGGTGAAACTATGCCATCATGCACGAACCCTGTTTTTATCTCACTGATCACACAAGGCAAGAAAACTCCCAGCAGAATCTCAGCTACAATTAATTGACATCTAAAGGCCCTCACAAATTGTACTTGATGCTCACTGTTCTCTTAATGCCCTTTGCTGTTATTAGCTATGGTCACAGATTTGTTGCTGTTACTCAGACTAATAAATAGCACAAAGTATTTTATCCCTTCAGACAGAGATGGAAACCACTCAAATGTAGTTTTGAGAGATCAGAGTTATATTGTGGAGTGGCAGAACACCCATCTGCTGAAAGAAGAGTTGTTGGGAGGGAGGGCAAGCCCCAGCAGTGCCCAGGGAGGTGACACGGCTGAGCATTCACTACCAAATCCATACCTTGTGTTTTATTGACAGGCTTTGTCCCTGCTAGAAACAGTACAGAGTCTAATCATTAGTCCAGGAAGACCTTAAAGTTTTCTGCAAAGCAAATCTGTGAGGGTGACAGAGCCTGGAACAGGATGCCCAGAGAGGTGGTGGAGTCTCCTTCTCTAGACACATTCAAGACCTGCCTGGATCTGTTCCTGTGTGGCCTGCCCTGGGTGATCCTGCACTGGCAGGGGGGTTGGATTCGATCTCCAGAGGTCCCTTCCAACCCCTACCATTCTATGATTCTATGAAACACTGAACTCTCTT
>JANHGN010004434.1:119075-130055 GCA_024605025.1 Megaceryle maxima
TGGTGCAGCCTGGCCCTCTGAGCTCTGCCCAACCTGGGGACATGAATACCAAGGCACGTGGTGTGGCTTCTCACTCACGACCAGTGCAACTTTGGCACATTGACTTTCCTCCTGATGCAAATGCTTTGATTTAATTTTATCAAGTGTCCCTGAGCCTCACCTTGTGCTGAGGCACAGCCACACAGACATAAAGAAGCTTAGCCTGCTCTCCGGGTGAGACATTTCAAAGCTTCAGCCTGTGGGTGGAATGATGTGTCATCTACTGGGTTTGTGAACTGCCTGTTTATGTGGGACAGTGTTTGAATGTGAACACTTCTGAACATCTCCCAGGGCACAGGTGATGTGAGGCCAAGAGGTAATGAGCAGGGCCAGCGGTCTACCAATGTCATGTTTCTTCCTCGCTCAGCAGTACCAGGATGCTTGAAAGGCCCTGCAGGAACATACTACACAGAAGAAATTAAAAAGACAGATCTATTAAAAACAAACAAACAAAAAACCCTGTACAAGTGCAGAAGTATTACCACATATAGGATAGCAAAAGAGTCCTTGATAACACTGTAGGCTCAGAAATTAAATATAATCACTAAGAAAGTGTTTGGAGATCTGCGAATGGAAGGGCTATCTTTCTGTAGATAAAAAAATATCAAAGGCTCTGTATAGATCCCCTCAAGCTATGGAGTGGATTGCTTTCTACCATCATTTCAGTTTTAACCCAGAGATATCATAAAATCCTGCAGCTTTAACTTCACATATGATATACAAACATCAAAGTCATAAATGATCCTACTTAACTGAGCTGTCATTTGGTTTCTCTTTTTGTTTTGTTTCATTTCTTGTGGTTTTGCTTTGTTTCTTTTTCTTTTATTTCTTTTTTTTTTTTTTTTTTAAGTGAAGTCTTTGAGAAAGGTTTTCTGGTGTCAACAGCCTCATTTATAGTTACAAGAGCAAAAGAGCGTATGCTAAGTTTTGATGGATGTATTCTGAAACAATGAAGTCCCGGGGAGGCAGGAAAGTAATACAGCTGCAGGGAAAGACCTGGTTGACTGCTTTGCTTAGGCACCAGCTCTGAAGAATGAGTGAGTTTGAGAACTTTGTATAAAAGGCTTATGGCCACCAGAATTTCAGAAATTCCATCAAAGCCTTCTGTTTTCACCAGGGCAAAAGTGGCAGGAAAGATGTTAAGCAAGGAGGTTGGTGAACAGTTTGCATTAGTGCTCCCCTTCCAGACAGGAACTTTTTTCTTGAGGAGATGAAGAATAAAAGAGTATCTGAATAGCCTCAGGGAACTATTAGGAGGTTTTTTTCCAAATATTAAGGTTTGACGTCACCAGAGGAGTTGTACCAGAGCTGAGATTATACCAATCTCTAGGATTTTATTCTGAGTATGCCTATAGATCAATTTCTTTCGTAAGCCTGCAGCAAGTCAGTCATCATCTTTGTGCTGCTACTGAACTGACCTGGTGTACAGGTATCCTTCAGCATCTGTTTTTTTTCCCTAACCAGGAGTCACAGCACATGTCAGCAACGGAGTAACAGGCAACAGAAAGATGTCTCTAGTAATCACTGCTGAACACCTTATCTATGTAAAAGACTTGACAGCAATTTCATATACATGATGTTTTTTTTAGTCCCAAATCATCCTCATACCCCTCCTCACTGTTAGGAATTGGCCTGATCCTTTCTGAACCATCCTACTCTATTTTACAGAGAACACCATAAACAGAATGTACTATGAGCCAAATTTGTAAATGCATTTAGGTGCCTGAAAAGGCAGATAGGCACCTGCTTGGATTTTAAAATATGCCAGAGCTGGTTAGGTGTTCAAATGAGATAAAAAGCAACTGAAACCACTCAAATCCTTTTAAGGGGAAAAAAAAAAAAAAACCCTCCAACCTGCACTCCAGTGGCTGTCTATCTGTATAAAACCATTTTGGATTCAAATCCCTTTGATCATGCAGATCTCAAAGTACTTGTCCATGCTCACAGGGGGTGTCTGTAGCTCCCCAGAGATCAAAGTCCCCAGCCCAGCTCTCCGAGGCCATCCACTCCAAGCTGCAGGCTCATACTTTGCAGCCGTAGCCCCACGGCTGAGCTGCGGCACGGCAGCCCCGGCCAAGGGAGGCTGTCTGACATCAAGGTGATGCATCTGGGAGGAGAGGTAGCTGGGGACAGACAAAAGGACGTTTTCCTCAGGGGACCTTTAAACTAAGATCAGAGTTTCCACATGCAGCAAATCTGCTCTAAAGTATGTCTCAGCTTTTCTTTCTCTTGAGAAAAACAAGAAGAGGAGAAAGGCAGCCAGCTGGAGTAGCCTTCTGGAATTGCCATGGCAACGCCTGTACACAGCAGGACTTGGGGGATAACGCCAGAGGGAATCCTTGCACAGAAAGATTAATTAGTCAGCTCCCACATGGGATGTTACCAGACTCTTTCAAACCCCTGCCCCAAAGACAGAGGCTTTTGCTGAAGAACCCTGAACAAAGTTGCTGGCTCACAATATCCAGCTGCATTAGGATGGAGCTGCCATCAGTCACAGATGTTATAGAATAATTTGCTATAAATTGAGCAACTGAGCACAGACTGCACTATTTAATCTTTTTTTTTTTAAGATACCATATCTGGGAGCATCTCTTTTCTAGAGATGAGGTTCTGTAAAAGTATCCAAAATAAGTTAATGAATTTTTGCTAGTGAAAGCTTTGATTTGCCACCCAGCTCCTCTCTGAAGGACTGAGGCAATCTGGGAACTTGGAAGACAGATAATAATTCACCACAGGGAATTGGGAACTTCGGTGCAGACAATAATTTCTAAAAGCAGTGGCCATGAGCTGCCAAGCTTCCCACAGACAAGGTGCCACCCTCATCCCCCCTTGCTCCAGACAGGGATGCAGCACAGGCTGAGCACCTTACTCTGAACAGAAACCCATTCTCTGCTGTACTGGGAACCCAAGCGCATCCTTCTCAGTGGACAGAGATGGTTTTTTTCCCCCATCATTAGTGCACAAAGCAAGAAAAGATGACCCTGTGTCATGTATCCAGAGAAAGGGGAAAAAACACAGACTGAATGTCAAATCCTCCTGCAAAACATGCAAGCTATTGGGAGTTTTTCACCTCCTAAGAAAGCACTGGAAGAGAGCTTTGCAACAGTGCTCCTGTAGTTTTAAGCCAACCAGTTACTGAACTGCAGCAGGTGAGAAATCCTACAGTGAAACAAACTGGAAGCACAGAGCATTTTTCCACATTAGTTCACAACATGTGCCCACTGCAGCTGTGTCTTTTCTCCTCCTCCTCCTGGGGCTGCTCAGCTAATGCACCTGAGGATGACCCAACATCACCACAGAAAACGCAGCTGCTCGCAAACAACAGGGCAAACTCCTTCCTGAGACCTGTGCTTCCTTTTAGCACCCTAAGCTGTATCTGTTGAGGAAAAATACTCTAACAAATTTAAAAATGAAGGTCAACATCCTATTCAAGATGGACTGGGTAGCTCAGGCTGGAGAAGCAGAGCCAAGGCTGGCAGTATCGAGGTGCTGCAGAGAATTACTGCAACACTGAGGTAGCCTAACAAGCTACACAAGTGGCTGGCCTGTAGGTGAAACGAGTTGGGTAGGCAATAACTGATTCAAAGAAAGGAGTAACATGAACAGTGTCACACAACCACCAGTGAAGACAGAGTGCCCATGACAGGCATAGGACAAACATCTGCACAATTAATTGATTTAAGTCTTTTTTTGATCTCACATTACTTTTAAGTAAGCTCTTCTCAAATATTTCCTGTTGACTAACTCCAATTTTACCACAAACATCTATAGAATAGAAATAAATGGAACTGAAATTTCATCAGGGACTTTCATTCTTGTTTGGCCCTAAGACCCAACTTCACAACTGAGCCTGAAAATCACTCCAGATTGTAACTGGGCCACCTTCTGTCCGTGTCTGCTTGCAGGTTACAGCCCTGAATCTGCTCTTGCTTCAAGAATCCTTCAGTTACAGCTCTCCCCTTTTCACCCAGGGGAAAATAGGACTCAGTACAGCTTTCTCCACTGTTTAAATGTTTCAGTTATTTAGAGATAATTTGAAAATAAAAGAGTTCAAAATGTAACCATTCCTGTGACTCTAGAAATAGAAATTATGAAGATTTTTTCCAATACCCCATATCCCAAAACAATTAGAGGTAGCATCTTTGAAGTAACAGGTGGATGCTTTGATAATAACCACATTTTATAGCAGGAACTATAAAATTTTTGCTTTGTGGTTCAAAAAACACTGTTCAAATCCTGGGCACTGTAGCATCATTTAGAATGATGAATATTTTTTACTGAGAATTTCATACCATTATTTTTTATTTTCTTATGCAAGAGTAAACTTGAAATCTAATGCCAAAAAGCATCAAATATACGAAACTTTCTTCACTGGTCTTCACTGGACTGAAGTTTCTACTCAAAGAAATAAAACCCCCACCCTTTTGCAAACATCTGCTTGTTTCTATAGTTTAAATAAACAAATCTTAGTGTATTTTAACCTCTCCTATATTTACAACATACGCCAAATGGTTTTAGGAGGCTGTATAAGATGAAAGTTAGATTTCCCATTTTGAGTATCGAATCCTCTCAGGGAAGGGCTGAGTGCACACGCTGCCTCGTACGCCACAAAGGAAATCCCTTGGAGCCTTCTAATGAACGTGTTACACATACAAGACAGAAAATGATGTTTCACTTGATCAGAATTTAATTCCAGCCTAGGAGGACTCCCAAGACAGCCCTGGAGTTAACTAAGGTGGAGACATCCAGATGTTTTCCTTCACTGACACTACAATCAGCAGGCATCTCCAAACACACTATTTCAGCACACAACAGCAGGAGAGCTCAGTGTTTTGCTGTAACTGTGACAGAGTGAACTTCTGAGAAGGTTTTCGGCTTCAGTTACATTTTTTCCTCATGAAGTGTCTCCCAGCAAAGAAAACCCACAGTTAATTAGCAACTCTGCAAGCCATCAGCCTGATGAAGAATTGGCAATATACTATTATTGTACTGCATTTTCCCCCAAAACACTAGTTATGGTAGATTTTTAATTCTAAACATTTTTGTTGGCACGTGTGGGAAAAAATATTTTTAAATCAATGCTCTGAAGCATCTCAGGCATTCAGGTATTTCTGTCTACAGGTCTGTAACACTCTGGGAAAAGGGAGAAGAGCTACACAGGCAATGGAGACAGCTCAGGCACAAAACACTGAAAGCATCCTCTGCCAGGGGAGATCATTCAGAAATACATTAGGTCTCCTCTCAATATTTTCCAGATACATGACTAAGTAGGAAGAATAGAACAAGAGTATTTTTCTGGTTTGACTAATACTGGACAGAATACTGTTTCTCCCTTTTAAGATAAAATATAAACCTACCTTGCTAAAACTGATATTCATAAAGTTTTGAAAATTCCATGGAGAACAAGCAATACACAATGACTGGGTAAGGATTTAATATGAAATATATGTCTGGTTCTCTGAGATCAGGAACAGCAAAGGGAAACCTCTCAGGGCTACACAGACTTTGGAGGCCAGGGGCACCCATCAGATTGAGGCCAGTCCCACCTGCCTGGACCGTGGCAAAACGAGTAGTACAGCAGCAGGAATAAGAAGAGGCTGCTGAGGACAGAGATTTAGGAGAGGAGAAAAAAGGCCTCAAGACTTTGCTTATGTCTATTTTTCTTCTTGGCAGAATGCCTTTTTCCTCCCTGTTTCTCAGACACAATGCATCTACCATCACATGAAGGCACCTTGAACAGCTGGTAGCAAAATACAGTTGTACTTAGCAGAGACATGGCCAGCCCTGGGCAAACTGGGAGGGAGCCCAGCACTGCAGGAATACCTGTTTCCTGCTGTTGGACACACCATGTACCCTCTACTTTGTACTAGAAAATGTCTAACAAGTCACATAACGCACAGACATGCCCAACATATGAAGCAACACAACAGGCTACAGATAATTTACTGGCTTGTACTGCATACAGTGGCAGCAAGGCACATACATCTCAGTTTAAGGACGGCAGGTGCGAAGGTGATGCATGTACATCCCCAGAGTGTGCAGCCACCAACTATTTCCACCACGCAGCTGTGTGGGGACAGAGACACACACCAGCTAGAGCCATTAGTAAAATCAGGCAGCAGCAAAAGGCAACAGGACCCTTTTCCCCACATGCTACTGGCAGGCTGACCCTGCCCATGCTTGCCACCAGCTTCCACCGCGCTCCTCACCCTCACTGTGCTCTCCTCCACACACTTCTGTGTCCACCAAAGAAACAGGACAAGGTCTAACCAGTTTAATGCATTAAAGACTTCTGGTTTTTTCCAGATACCTCATTATTCTGAACTCTGCAATCTTTTCTAGATAGAAATCACTTCTCCTAGGCTTGCGAGCTCAGTTGGTGTTAAAGATCAAATATCTGCCTGGCACAAGTTAGAGCTCTCACAGGTCTATTTACAACCTCACGAACACAACTATCAATTACTAGTGGTCTTCGCCAATGCTAATCGAGCTATTTGTTAGCTTTGGGTATTTATATATAAGAATTAGAATTCTTCCTAAAGCTGCAAGTAGTGTGAACCTCATTGTTTCATCTCTATGTGGAAAGCAGTAATATTTGAGATGAAGCATGAGAAATCTTAAATACAGTTTAAAAAAAAAAGAAACAACAGGACGGGGGAGAAGCAGATTGAAAATCTCTCAGTCAAGACATAACTTTTATGCCAGTTCTTTGAATAATTCTGAGATTTGGCATTAGTTTTAAACCACAATTCTGCATCCCACACATTACTGGAATATTATATAGAATAAAGGAATTGGAGATGGAGAAAGGACTCACATTTATTGAAACATGACTGGAAAGATTTCCTCAAGACAGCAGCAAGTTGGGGCAGAGATGGGGGTGGTGACACAGCCCCTCCTGCACCAGCTGTGGGTCACTGCCAGGACCAGCTGAGCTGAGGCTCTTGCCATTGGGTCTTGAACAGGCTCCTGCTGCCCCAGTGTCTGTGGGACCAGGGAACCAGTAGAGATGTCACAGTGTCCCCATGGCCTAGTGGCCATGTCCCCCCCCACACCAGTGGGCTTACAGGTGGCTGCAGTGGAAAACGCACGTCTTTGTAACTACCTGCAAGGTGTGCTCTGCCCAGTGTCAATCTCACCTTCCCACGGCCAGCAACATGAAAACAAACTGAAATTTCTCTTGCTTTTCATCTAGAATTTACAATGTTAAGAAACACATAACAAAGTCAGTTCAGATCTCTGCTGGGATTCTGTAAAAATTTTTTTTTTTTTTTTTTTTTTTTAACAATTTGGATGGAAATTCAACTTCACCTCAGTACACCTGTAGTGGAGGTAAAACTGGGATATGGGATGCAAGGGAAGATATTTCAAGATGCATTCCCAAGCGTGCTGTGTAAGGCAGTACATCTCAAAAACTATTGTTATTTCCCAAGACACTATATGAACTCATACTAACCAGTTGTGCAACAAGACAGAAACTTACAGAAGTGAAGCTCATCTATAGCCTCATACAGCCCCTGAGAAGCACGGCACTCCAAGGAGCACTGCTGAGGACACATTCAGTATTTGGTTTTGACCCTGTTGCCCTAAGAATGTTTTGGTTTGTTTTATTGTTTGTTAAAATAATAAATGCAATCTCTTTCAAAAAAATCTGTTTAAGGGCTCTGGTACTGTCTTAGCAAGCTTGCTAGCTTAGCAGGCGCAAGCCACGTAAGCTCACAGAAAGACTCCCTTTGGCTTCAGTAGGTTGGATCTAGTCCCTTATATAAATAAGCAGTAACACCATTTAATAATGATGGAATCAAAAAAGACCACACAGGAGTGGGGAACAGACTGCCTGGAATATAATTAAACACAATTCTCTTCAGCAGATAAAGCAACCAGATGACATTTTATAGAAAGGGGACACACACACACGACACTGAATGCCTATTTTTTGGTGCGAGGATCACTTTGCTCATTTGTTTGTTCTGTGTAACAGTTGAGTTTCCATTAGCAGCCACCTCCTATTTCATTTCAAAGGGTTTCTACAGTCTAATCAGTCTGTAAAATGTTCCCCAGCCCAGGACAGAAGTGTGATTACAATTGCTGTATTGCTCTGAACTACATCTTTATGAGTCTGGCAAGCCAAACTGCTGTTCACAGAGCAAAGAAAATTCAAAAGTGTTTCCATTTGTTTATAGAAATTTCAGAGGAATCTGAATTACTGCACCAGACATGAATGTTAATAGACCAGTTGTGAGCTGTTGAAGGCTGTTGGCAACACAATGCACTGTGGCAAGCCTTGCTACATTTAGGCATAACTGAGTTATACTGGAACTTGAAGCTCCAGAAAAGTGTCTCTACTTTTATTTGTGGCTTCATTAACAAAGTACCTGAAAGTGGGGCTGTCCTGGAAGGGCAGGTTCACTGGTGGTACAGCTTTTCCTGAGCACCTCTTGGGGTTCATGGCTCTCATCCTGGGTCAGCCTTCTAACGCATTCAAAGAAGCCCCAATCTATCACACATCAGATGTGCCCTTTGGGTCCCCAAGAAAGCCTCCGAGACAGCCACTAGGTCCCCTGCACAGAATCTCAGCCAGGATGCCAGTGCAGGCACCGGCTGCTGCTCCCACGCCCTGAGCCTAAGCAGCTCTGTGCCTTGCACTCACACCCTGACATCCAGACACGGAGCCATGCAGCTGACAGCCAGTTGTGAGATGGAGCCTAAGTTATCTAAGAGCCATCACAACACGAATCTGCAGTGGAGACTGAGGCAGACTCGATTTTCCAGTGCAGACAGTTTCTACCTTAGTAAGAAAAAACCTCCTTTCCCTCAGCTCAAAACCCATCCCATAGACCCCTTGCTGCCTACCTTTTACAGGAGATACAAGGCACTTTGGCCCACCAGCCCCGAGTCCATCTCCACAGAGCATGCTTCCTACACACTGAGGAAAATAAATATGGTCCTGTCACACCAACGAGGACTTTTAACCTCTCTGGACGGCAACTGCCACACTGCTTCCATGCCGAAACTGTTAAGTACAGGTTCTTCTGATGCCCTCAAAGCTTGGTTATATCTGTGAAAGGAAGCCAATGCCCATTTCCTTCCAAGTTTCCTAGACATCACTGTAATTCTTAAAGCCATTGTTAAAAGGCTGCCCTGATGACAGCAGAGCCATAAATTTTCACTCGGCGGTGCACGAGGCTTCTTCCTCCTGTTGTAGCACGGAGCAGCCATGCTGCAAGGTTGTCCCAGTAAAAGGAGCTCAGAAAGGACAGGATGAACTAACTGGACTCTGCAGCTTCCTATGTACTCAGGCAAATTCCCCTTCTGACTCAAGGGCACCATCTTAAAACTACAGGATGGATTAGCCTGGATCCCGATAAGGGATGTAAGAGAACCCAAAGTAACAGGATAGCAGAACTGGTTAGCAGAACTAAACCAGTGCAATGTAATTTCCTTACTACTTATTAACGTTAATCACCCACGAGGAAAGGGAGCAGGGCAGAAGTCAGGCAGATAAAGCACATCTGAGGGCAAGACATGTTAATGCTGGTAGATGATTCTTACCTTGCTTTCTAATCATGACTTGGTAAGATCAAGGTTTCCTTAATAGATTCCCCCATGGGTATTGTACGGCTGTGTCAGAGCCCTATAATTGAGAACTTCACCTCTTCTGGACAGCATCAATGTCCCAGAGAGGCACATAAATTAATTTCTTCATGGGCTCTCAGCCTGACTTACGAGACCAACAGTTCTACCACACCTTGAATACACTCTGCAAAGCTGTGACCTGGAAAGGGTTAATGGTTTCCAAGGACTATGCTTTTATATAAAGTCAGATCTCTATTTATATAGTTCAGAGCTGTTACCACATGATCACACCCCTACAGGCAGCACCTGTAAGGCATGCTTTGACAGAAGGGAAAACTTCACTCTTTGTAGCAGCTATCCTGTCTGCTCATTGTGCAGAAACCAGGGTTGTGATATTAAAGGCATACAGGTGCTTCATCTTCCACATTACAATGTATAGCCAGGTAACAGATTTTGACCTTACTGCTTGATATTTGGCAGTTTAGAATAACTTAGACTAAAAAGCACAGTAAGATAATAATTACTGCAGGTTCATTTCATCAGATGTTTAAAAAATGACAGACAAAAAGATGTCTATGCAATACTGTTTGGAATTTCTGTATTCCTCAGAGTAAATGGGTACTATTCTTAAGGAGGACCCTGATTTTATCCCTTCAGAGGGAATGGAAAAGCTCCGAGAATAACCCTCCAGGCTGCACCCAGCAAGGTTTCTGTCTGCAGGAACACTGGATTCTCCCCGACTTCAGGAATGAAAGGTGAAGAAAGGGGAAGGAAACTGCAGGAAGAGGAACGGATGATCTCAAATTTGGGTAACATTAGTCTCCTGGAGAATGGGCTACACCTCTGCTACAGAGTTCTCATTATAAATCAGTACCTGCAGAAATAGTCATCAGTTCCACGTTCATCACTGTGCTCAGAATGAGAGGCTGGGCCTTGATTTGTACAGTTTGTACAACAGCATCAGCTGAAGTCGATGCGAGGTGTACTTTGATCCTCCAAAGCACTACAAAGCAGGGAATAACTCGAGAAGTGCAGCCATGGGTATCGTCTCCGCACGGCCGAGCCCAGCGTGCTGACGGTCCCTGCGATCGCAGCCTCGTCGCGCTGGGGCACGCGCGTTGGGGCGTACAAAGCACAGGCTGTTGCGCGATGGAGGGGGCAGGAAAGCAGATGAATAAATTATTCGCTTACTCTTTTGGAAAAACATTTTTCTCTGGCAATCCTGAGACCTCAAACTGACCATCCATGTTGGAGGTTGTGTTACAGGCGCTGTGAGCTACAGATACAAACATTAAACATACCAAAGACTTTTATCTCCAAACAATATACCTCCAGTATAGCCCAGCATCCCGTGAAGGTAACAAA
>JANHGN010004435.1:16686-27841 GCA_024605025.1 Megaceryle maxima
TTTCCAAGCCCCCCGTGGAGCTGTGGTGCTGAGGGCCAGGGGTCAGTGGTGCCCTGGCAGTGCTGGGTTAATGGTTGCACTCGATGATCTTCAAGGTCTCTTCCAAAGTGATTCTATGGTAAGATTTGACTTACCTGGGCAAATCACTCTGTTGTAATAAACCCTTTCCTATCTCAAAGTAATTGCTAAGACCACAAACCTTTAAAAACTCATTCAAGTAGTTATCAGTACAACTATTCATACAATAATCATGTGTGCAAATCAGGGAAATCTGAGGATTTCACCACTCACTTGGTTGTTCTTTTCTCTTCATTGTCCTCATGTGAAATATTTCAGTGACAAGACTTCACAACTGGGGAATCCAATGCTATATTTTTGTGGATTTCATAATTTACTTCTTGTGTTTATTCCCGTGTTTCATAACACTTGGTCACCATCAGGAATTACAATGTTGAATTTAGTAGGTGTGTATGAGCATGCATTTGAACACATGGCTGATGCTATTCCTTTACTAATTTTCTGTCGGTCTGCTCTTTAAGGAGAGAATATGAAATTTTGGGCAAAGTTATTGCAAAGTAGGTCATTTGGAACAGCAGCTGAAAACGAGGGTGGCCCCATTGTTTAACATTAAGGAACAAAAGTGATATTGAGCAATTTGGGGTGTTGACAACTAGGTGTCCACATCACCACGGTGAAATCCTCTGTAACTATGATCACGAATCATCGCCATCACCACCCTCATCTGTGGGGCAGCTCCTCCAGCCAGCATTGTACACAGCGAGCCAAGAACTTACATGTAAAGAGGAAAGGGTGATCTCAGCAAAAACAGCTGAGGACACTGTTATTTCATGAAAAGGTAGACCAGGAGAAAACCCCAATTGCACCAATGTTGTGGACAGACATCAGCCTCAGGGGCTGTTTTTAATTATGCTTTATCCCAACCTTGGGGTATTCCAGAAAAAATTCTGTGGCCTTTTTATGTTTATAACTTTGCTCTTCATCATCATCTACCAGAAACAGCCTGGCACAGGACCATATAGAGCAGTTTTTTTCACTCATCATGGTATAGCTCAGTTGCTTTCCTCCAATAAAGAGCCAAGCTCCTGCTGCACCATGGAGCCAGGGGAACTCAGACCTGGCACTGGGCTCAAGTGCAAGTGGTGTAGAGACAACTAACAAAAAAAGAAGTGAACTTGTCTGCTCTATTTAAAACCTGAATCCTGCTTGGGGGCAGGTGAAAATTTTCTGAAGCAACCACCAGAATGCACTGTGAGGATGCACTTGCCCTTGAAATATATATAAAAATACATCAAGTCAGGTCAGCTTGGCAGGGGAAAGCCTCTTGACACACTGGCAAGCACTGAGCATGCCACGGGGATTTGCAAGATTTAGAAAATTTGTCTGTCTAGCATTTCTACTTCTATATTTTCCCACACCTTCTTTTCAGACCACACAAAGAAATTAAGTCTTTGCAAATATCAGCTTTCCTGTTTTCACGCTCTGAAGTTGCCTGGTCAAAACCTCACACGCATAGGAAACACCTCCCAGCTGCAAGAGGGGCTCCTGCTTGTGTGCTGAGCAGTGGAAAACCCAGTTTTACACTGATTAGGACGCTCTAAGGACACAAGAACACATCATCTGAAACACAAAAGGAGGCTCAGGGGAGACCTGGCCCTCAACAACACCTTGACAGGAGGTTGGAGCCAGGTTGGGCTCTTCTCCCAAGGAACAAGTGACAGCACAAGAGGAACTGGCCTCAAGTTGCCCCAGGGGAGGTTTAGGTTGGAGCTGAGGAACAATTTCTTCCCCGCCTTGAGGTTTGTCCAGGGCTGTCCCAGGGTGCCCAGGGCAGTGGTGGAGTCCCCGTGATCCCTGGAGGGGTTTCCAAGCCCCCCGTGGAGCTGTGGTGCTGAGGGCCATGGGTCAGTGGTGCCCTGGCAGTGCTGGGGGAACAGTTGGACTTGATGATCTGAAAGGTTAATTTCCAACCAAAATGATTCTACAATTCCATAATTCTCCCCAAGTGAAAAGAGAAGGTCATTGGCTTTCTCTCACCTATGTGCTGTCCATACATGTGATAGTAGAAGCTAAAACAGTAGGCTGTGTTCGTAGTTCCATAAGGATTTTTTGGAGCAACGCTGAAAACCGGACTAACAAGCCTGGCCTTTTCTCCTTCCAGCCTGGGGCGTGACGTCTCAATGTACATGTAGAAACCTAGAGGAAGTCCAGATGGAAATTGTTAGGTCAGAGTCTTCAAAACCCAATGCATACACACGCAGGAAGACACCGGGACTATCGAGCATCTCGATTTGTCTTTCCCGTTCATCTGACATCACTGTGGTTTCTGGGACATATTTTCTCTGTGTTGAGCCCACGTGTTCCCTCAACTGCTTCAAAAAAACATTTTCTACCCAGAGTAAAATCAGGGCGAGCAGGTCAGGACTCCTAACTAAGTTCAAATCAACTGGAACATTGAATATGCACAGGAAAAGAAAAACAATCTTTATGATGGTGCTCAGACTTCAGTCTCATGGTTGCAATTTGTTCCCATAAACTGTGAGAGGGGAGGGCTTGTAAAGTAAAGGTCAAATATCTTGATGGAAACCTTTCAAGGAACATTTTTCAACTGGCCACGTCAATCAGATGTTTGAACACTCCCTTTCACAATAAAGACAATATTCATTTATGCTGATCCTGGTCTGTGCCAACAACAGAGGTAGTATTTATTTAATCCCACCAAGCAATACAATGCAGTGTTATGATTTTATGGGTTTTTTTCCCCCCCTTTGGTAGTGCAAGCGAGGGATATACAATTGACCAGCATGAATTACCTCAGTATTTGATAAATTCAGCACAAGAAGTCTGACTTTTCAAATGCAAATACACAGTGCAGTCAAGATGGCACGCTGCTGTTAACTGGGGGAGCAGATTGGAAATTACACATTTTAGCAACATCTGAAGTAAAAAGGGGGCAAAAGAAAAAGACTGTGACAGTCTGAGAGAGCCCAAGTTAGAATTTCAATGACATAAACCAGAAAAATATTTCAAGATGTGCTGGAATATTTCCCCACTAGGCTTTAACATGAAAGAAAGCGCTTTGAAAATGGCACCGTAGAAGCAAAATGAGGTGGTTAATGGCACCATTAGTGGGTTGGGCTTTGAGACCAGCCACACTCCTCAGCCCCAGTAGTTTCAGGAGTCCCTGAAGGATGCTTATACTTGGTAAAAAATGACATAGCTGGCCCAATTGGCTGTCCTGGATGCGTCCCTCACCCCAACAGAGCTGCAGAGCTCCCGGTGCCAGGGAGCAGCACACCACTGGAGCTTACCTTCCTTGGAGCCAGTCCGATCCGCGTTCGGCCCCGTGTTCGGGGTGTATTTTGTGTCTCTGGTGGCAGTGCTTTGTTTTGTCCAGTCAAAATTGTCCGTGTCATCTTGAGTGAAAAGGCAAATGTTCCCGTCCTCGAACCCGCAGTGGAACTCTCCTGCCAAGGCAAAAAACGAGCAGAAGTTGAGTGGCTGAAGCTATTCACCCTACACCAGTTTGTCAACGTAACAAACCCATCGTGGGATGATGCTTATGAACGGTGCTGGAAAACAGACTTTTATTTTACGTGAGATTCACATGTTTAGTGTCTGTCTTCTTTTGCAATAACCTCACTGAGAAAGAAATCACGGTCATTGATCTGTGCTGGTGTTACTTGAAAGGACATTAAAATATTATTGTGTAGCTCCTCCTCATATGTAGAGGTGTCCACAATTGCCCTTAGAGACACTGGCTCTTCTTAACCAGCTCACGTTTCTAAAAGGCTGAGAAGAACAGGCAGCGTGTCCATAAAATGTGAATTTGGGGGGGGGGGGGGGGGGTTAGGGGAGAGGTGGGTTATTTTGGTTTAGGAATAAGAACATTGGGGAAAAGAGGAGAGGAACTTTTCAAAATGAAAACATTATCTCCAAGTGACATCTCCTAAACTGTTCTTGGTTTTCAAGAGGGATGGGAAAGCAAGTAACGGCTAAAATGAGAGCGAAGGAGCTTTAGGGGAGACATGAAGAAAACCTCCAAAAATCAGGACAGTGAAGCACACGGATGGATTGCTCCAGAAGAGCACTGAGTCCCTGTCACTGGATGACAATAACCAATTAGACCTTGGAGGAAGGTTTAGGTCTGAACCTACACGGGCAGGCCAGGTGACTGTACCACATCCTGAAGACATCTCCTAGGCTTTCGCTAAGATTTCTATTATATACTTCAGGTCAAGTGGTAAAAGCTTTGAATAAAGGATAAAAAATGCCCACAAGTCCAGAGAGAATTACTGGGATCATCTCCTTTGTGAAACAGAGCTCCATCAGACATGCCAATCCAGTGATCCTACCTGTTGGGTTATGATGGGATGAGAAAGTCCCAACTGTCAGGCATTTAGGAACCAAAACAAACCAAAACCTCAAGGTTCAGTTTTCATCTCAGAACTGAATGAGGCCCCATGTAGTCGTGTGGTGCAAAAGCTTAATTTTATGCACATGAACCATTCCTGCTGAGTTTACTCTTCCAAAGTCAATTGATTTCTCTGAGAAAACAAGCAAATCTCTCTTCTCTAGGGAGAGTGCAGCTGTCTGCACGCTGCGTCAGCTCCGGCCGCCTTCAGAGGGGTGCAATTTATATTCATTGTTATGAGGGACTCTAACACCGGGCGTCCTGGGATTGTTCATCCGTGGTAAATGGAGAAGGTGTATAAATGTTTGCAGGTTTGGGCTTTCGGTGAACTGTAAATCCACTTAAGCCACTGGAGCTTCACTGTAAATCAGTCAAGACAGAAGGACCCGGAGCTTAGCGTGGATATATTCTGCTAAGCAAGGATGCTGCTCTGAAGCTTAGTTAAAATCAGGTAATACCACAGACTGAAAAAAAGCAGGCTTGACAAATTCCAAACCAGCAGGTGCATTAGGAGTGATTCCCAAGTCTTCCTCATTCTCCTCCTGCCTGTCCAAAGTGCAACACAAACTGTACCCCCCTCCACAATGGTTGCCATAAAACACCATTCTGTGAAACCAGGTTATCACAAAAATGCAGTCCCCAGAATCTTCCGTGGCTGTTGGCACCCCCAGCAGATTGACTTCTCGGTAAATCCATCCACGTTACTAGATCCTCCAGGAGAATTCAATTCCTAAAGCGTAGTTCCTTAACTGGCAAACCTGACTGATAGTCACTGGTGTGATGGGGAGCCAATTTCAGGACCTTGTGCCTTGCTTTGGTTCTGGAAGGCAGCTTTTCTCCATCCTGAATTCTGAATGAGGAACCAGTGGCAAAACAGAAAACCATTCAGTGGAGGAGGATCATCACGAGCATCGCTGAGAAGAAACACAAGTAGAAGGGCCTGATTGTGGTTCTTCCTGGGGGATGAGCACATCAAAGAATGAGGCCACGAGGACTAGACACATCCAGATTACATCCAAAAATCCTTCGAGAGAGAAGCACGTGAATGGATGCAGACTGACATCTTCATCTTCATCTTCATCCCCAAGGCCAGGAAGAGAATGCAAGGACCTTGACAAAACTCTCGAAAGGCACAAGGACTCAAATGAAGCACATTGCACAAAATGCCAGCTGTTCCTCTCAGCTCCAAGAATATCTTTTACATGACTCGAGCTCCAAAGCCACTTGGTATTTTGTGCATTTGGCTTCCACCTCCCCTTCCACGAGCCCTTCCTACGGCAGAGGTGGGGCTGCTTCTGCACCGCGCGATGAAATTAACGGGCAAACCAGTAACTAGAGGAGAAAAGTTCTGACTCCCAGATCCAGTCCTGCAGCAAAGTGAATTAACACGAAGCTTTTCCAGACATTCAGCAGTTTCTAACACTGCCCCTCCAGTACCTTAAAGGCTGCATTTGCATGTCACACCGTGCCCTCAGAGCTTCGTTAAGAAACTCCAACATCAGCAGAACGGAAGGCTTTTTTTTCAAGTTAAAAGTAAAAAAAAAAAATATCCAGGGCAGATGAAAAAAAAAAAAGATAAGGAAAAGTCTGACATTTATTTAACAGGAAAACACCGGTTTCATGTGGGACTCAGCCATTTGGAATACGCTGGAAAAGGTTAGTGCTAAATATTCTTGGCACTGAACGCGTCTTAAACGATGACAGGAGAATAAAAATGGGGACTAGTTCCCCAGGATTAGCTGAGTGCTTTTCTCATGCAAGACCTGGGGGTTGGAACAGCTGCCTTATGAGGAAAGGCTGAGCGACCTGGGGCTGTTTAGTCTGGAGAGGAGAAGACAGAGAGGGGATCTTATTAATGTTTATAAATATCTGAAGGGAGGGGGGGTCAAGAAGGCAGGGACAACCTCTTCTCACTTGTGCCTTGTGACAGGATGAGAGGCAATGGATTCAAGCTCAAGTACAAGAGGTTCCACCTCAACATGAGGAAGAACTTCTTTACTGCAAGGGTTACAGAGCACTGGAACAGACTCCCCAGAGAGGCTGTGGAGTCTCCTCCTCTGGAGACTTTCCAGACCTGTCTGGATGCATTTCTGAGTGACCTGCTCTGGTTCTGTCCTGCTCTGGCAGGGGAGCTGGACTCAATCTTCCAAGGTCCCTTCCAACCCCTAACATTCTGAGGCTACACCTCAATGTTTTAAGTTGTTTGATGACACTTGCTTATGCATGGCAGATGGACTGATGCAATGTGATTGCTTCAGAACTGAAGCAGGTAGAACATGACTTCACTTCCCTGTGCAATGGGAATATTCCAGAATTGAAGCAGGAAGAATGTGACTTCAGTTACCCACACAGACACCTTGTCCCAGTTGAATACAGCTCTTACTCTTCATTCACCATGGTGTAAATACAATCAGAATTCAGTCCAACAGGTTTAGAAAAAAACCCCAGAACTTGTGCGGGAAACTTTGTTACAGGAGACAGAACCTCTCTTCTCCAGCTTACAGGTTTGCAGACCAAGATTTCTTCCCTGCCAAAGGATTTCACTCAACAAGTCTTCGGGGGAAAATAAGCAACCCCAAATTTGCCCATCTCCTTGGTCCCCTGAAAGAAGCCATGCTGGGTACCCCTATAGCTCTGATGGGCAAACGTTCCCATCGCTGCCAGTACAGAGAGAGGGAGACCTAGAAAGCAGGAGAAGACAACAGTGGACAGGTTGCTGGAGATGTCATTGCTTCACTGCACTAACACACACCCTGTCGCAAGGGCCACTCAGATGCCACCTCCACTCCACCACATGAAGCTAAAGACACATTTGGAAAACGAGAGAGTTTCAGATCTTAAAATCATAGATGACTACGGCGTGAAGCACTTGGGATGGCAACGCAGTTCTTTCTTAACATCACAGAGTATATGTTTAATACATTAATTAGCAAGGGTCTCATCTACTTCTCATTTAAGTCCATGGGAGTGGTTCCTCCAGCTCCCATGAGCTTTGAACTCAGCCCTGGTTAATTATTAATGCATCGCATAAGATTTTCCCCAAATAAGTTTGGAATTTACAGAATGGCTTAACCATCGGGTGGGAGAGATGGAGAGAGAGGCTGATTTTCTGCCTGATTACAGCTGCACTGCAGCAGCAAGAACAGCAGCCTGAATCCCATTCCCTATGCAGGATTATTTTTCACGTGCTAAAAAAAATTATTTACAGTTATTACAAGCAAGATTAACAGCAGAATATGTTGGGACAGCAAAACGTGCCTTTGCTGCAACGTGGAAGGAAATCATGAAGTAAATGTGAAGACTACACTGAACTCTATCAAAACCAGTGTGGCCAGCAGGAGCAGGGTGGTGATGGTGCCACTGGACTGGGCACTGGGGAGGCTGCAGCTTGAGCACTGGGGTCAGTTTTGGGTACTGCAGGGTAAAAAAAAAGCATTGAGGGGCTGGAGTGAGTTCAGAGAAGGGCAGTGGAGCTGGTGAGGGGTCTGGAGAAAATGTCTTATGAGGAGCAGCTGAGGGACCTGGGGTTGTTTAGTGTGCAGAAGAGGAGGCTGAGAGGAGACCTTCTTCTCTCCGCAGCTCCCTGAAGGGAGGTTGTAGGGAGGTGGGTGTTGGTCTCTTCTCCCAGGTGACCAGGGAAAGGACAAGAGGAAAGGGGCTGAAGTTGCACCAGGGGAGGTTTAGGTTGAACAGGAGGAAAAATTTCTATAGTGAAAGAGTCATTTTGCATTGGAACAGGCTGCCCAGGGAGGGGGTGGAGTCAAGGTCCCTGGAGGGGATCACAGAACATCCAGATGTGGCCCTTCAGGACACAGCTTAGTGGTCATGATAATGTTTAGTAGATGGTTGGACTTGATGATTTTAAGGTCATTTTCAACCTTTATGGTTCTATGACTACTGGGAAGAGAGTGGTTTTACTGGGACCTACTAAAGCCCCAGATGTTTGTGGAGATTTGGTGCCTGTGGAAAAGCACAAGAACAAAGTGCAAGAGAAGTCATTTCTACCCCATATCATCCCCACTGCCTGAGCACCAGCACATCCACGACTCCACAGACAAGAGTCTGTGGTTCCAATCACCCCTGTGGAGCTGTCTCCTGGGAAGTTGTCTAAACTCTTTCACACCTGAGTTATGCTGTTGGTCTCCACGTTTCTCTGTGCGAATGAGGTCTGTGATTCCTGCACAAAGAAACGTTCTTCTTTTGGTTTCAAAGCTGCAGATGAGCTTCTGACTACCCATGGAAGCATCAAAATAACTCAGAAACTGCAAAGACAGTTCTTATGCAGGATAAATGAAATCAGAAAACTTGACAAAATGACTTTTCCTTCAAGATTTTTACCATACCTGCTGAGGTGCAGACATGGTTTCTACACACCACCTGAACTTCTGGGTATTTAGCTACTCCCATGACTAAGCCACAGCATCCCACTGAGCTGCAATGCCCTCAAATGGATGTTGTTTCAGGAGATGAGCATTTTCTTTTAGATGAACTCTTGGGGCAGTGGAAAAGAAAGATGAGCCAGAGCTCTAATTTCCCCTTCCTTCATCTACTCTTGCTTTAGTGCCTTGGCAGAAGAAGAGGGATGAAACCTTCAGCCGCCAGCCCAGTTTGCACCCAGAACTAAGTTGGTCCCTGCAATCCATGGGCTGCCACTGAAAGTGAAATACTTGTCATTTACATTTTAACTGTGAGGGGAACGGGTGCAAGGACAACTCTTCACAGGCATAAAAGCTAAAAAGAGAAAGAAATACTTACGTAGATGTGGGTTTACTGGAGCTGCAAGACAAAGCAAAAGTAAAATTAGGACAAAGAAGGAATTTTAATTCACCAATATTGAGATCATCCTACGTTTCCTTTTGTCCCCTCCCCCTCAAGACCTTGATCATGGCTCCTGCACCGAGAGACAGCAAAACTGGTAATTTCCTTTTTGAGCACATTTTGGGGCTCCCTGGCAACCCAAAGACAACTGTTTCGGTGAGAAACTATCTCCCATCCACCGTGTGCACAGCCCACCACCAGTATCTGCAGCTTGGGAGTCAAGATGCTGTAACTAAGCATCAAACCTACATTTCTGGTGTAGATATGGTGAGGATGGGGCTGTCCCAGCAAAACTCCGGGGTGATGCCTTTGTAGAGAAATCCAACAAGAATGACAGAAAGGATGAATTGATCAGAAGCAGAGGTTCTGCACTGGGCATTGCTCATCATGGAAAATGTCCTTTTAGCATCGATCAAAGATATTTAACATAACAAATCACCCTCTGCTCCATGAATAACACTGTTCTTAAGATGTCTGTATATACCAGTCTCAAGGAACAGACAGCACTTGTGTTCTTAGAAATGGCAATTTTCCCTTTAAATAGCCAGTTTGTGAGAAGGGGTTTGATCTCATTAAACCAAGAGATGCGGCCAAGAAATCACGTGTGAGTCTTTGGGCACATAAACCTTCTTCTAGGGAGGATATACTTGAAAGAAATCAGAGAATTATAGAAATGTCTGGGTGGGAAGGGACCACCAAAGGTCATCCAGTCCAACCCCCCCACACTGAGCAGGGACATCCTCAACTAGAGCAGGGTGCTCAGAGCTCTGTCAAGCCCCACCTTGAGTGTCTCCAGGGATGGGGCCTCAACCACCTCCGTGGGCAACCTGTTCCAGTGCTCCACCACCCTCATGTCAAAGAGCTCCTTCCTTCCAGCCAACCTAAATCCAATTTAAGGAGATGACAAAGGACAGTGAAGTGTGCTGTCCTAAAAAGCTGCCACCAGTGCCAGCATACCCCCTGCCTCCTGGAGGAGCCACATTCAGTGACCAGGACAGGGATCCACCAGCATGACTGGGTTCTAGATGCTGCTCTCCTCGAGGCTGTGCCCTCTGAGACAGAGAAGCATCAGCACATCATCCCACCTCTCTGCATCCCACCTCTGCCCACTCCCCATCCTATGGCAGGAGCAGCCCACGCCGACCCCTGACCTTGACGGGGCATCAAAAGTAATTTTGCCAACATTGCAGAGAAGCCTTGAGGTGACTTTGGTGAAAAATATTATTTCTGTCTGCTTTTTTATGGGTGCAATTTCCAGGATGACACGGGAGGACTCTTGGCTACTGGGAAGTTTTTGGGAAGCTGATAAGACCAGCACTCATTTCACAGACCCTTGGAAAAAAACCTACTGCTAAAACCCTTCTACATCATAATGAATATTGAAGTTCATCTGCTTAACACCTTAACAGGCTGAAACAAAACAGAAATCAAACTTCAGTAGTGCCTACAGATATCTCAGCCATGGAAATGGCAACCCAGCTGTTGGTCCAGAGTGACCTGTACAACGCTAAAAACTGGAAATGGGGCTCAAGTGAGAAATCAATCTGCAGTGCTGTGCTACCTGTTTGTAGGAGGGTAAATCTGAGGATGGGTGATGTAGGAAACAAGACCCTTCTTCTATAAGAATGAGAAGCTGTACATGAGCAGCCAGGTTGTGCTTGCAGCCCAGAAGGCCAATCCCATCCTGGGCTGCAGCAAGAGAAGTGTGGCCAGCAGATGGAGAGAGGGGATCCTGCTGCTCTGCTCTGGGCAGACCCCACCTGGGATACTGCGTCCAGCTCTGGGGCCCTCAGCACAGGAAGGACATGGACCTGATGGAGCGGGGCCAGAGGAGGCCACAAGGATGGTCAGGGGCTGGAGCACCTCTCCTGCCAGGACAGGCTGAGGGAGCTGGGATTGTTCAGC
>JANHGN010004436.1:5493-16042 GCA_024605025.1 Megaceryle maxima
ATTGTACTACACAATTGTACTACACAATTGTACTACACAATTGTACTACACAATTGTACTACACAATTGTACTACACAATTGTACTACACTTTCCTTGGGGAAATGCTGACTGCTGCTGGCCATGTCACAACAGGGCTGGGGGGCTCGGGAGGTGCTGGGCTATGCTCCAGCTGTGCACAGCTGTTCTTCCCTTCAATGTGACTGGGGCTGGGAGGAGTTCCAGGTGTATACCACAATCATGGAATGGTTTGGGTTAAAGCTCATCTGGTCCAATCCCCTGCTGTGAGCAAGGACATCTGCAACTGGAGCAGGTTGCCCAGAGCCCTGTCCAGCCTCACCTGGAATGGTTCCAGGGATGGGGCTTCTACCACCTCTCTGGGCAACCTAGGCCAGGGTCTCACTGCCTTCAATGAAAAAATGTCTTCCTTCTCTCCAGTCTGTATCTCCCCTTTTTTAGTTTAAAACCACCACCCCCTGTCCTGTCACAACAGGCCCTGTTAAAAGATGTCCCCCTCCTGGCCTGGGAGCCATCCCAACCCAGCAATATCACACAACCCAATCAGTGTCAAATTTAACAATCTTTATTGAATCACAATTAACTGCAATCAATGCAACTCTGCCCTGTAATCAGTTTAATTCCCTCAGGTTAATGGGATTTTTGTTCTGCCTCGAGAGTTATGAGCCAGCAATAGAGGAGGCAAAAAGTGCCTGGGACATACATTCAGCAAGGCCACTGCTCACATGGTGCCAGGGCACTGCCCCTGCTCTCTGATAGTGATGGCTTTCTCTGCAGAGATCCCTTTAATCTGTGCTGCAGTCAGCTTGGCTATTATCTTCTTCTCTCCTACTCTCGTTGGACTGCAGATAATTTCGGACTTCATGATCTTGCCAGGTGGCAAATCCCTAAGGAGGAGAAAAAAAAAAAATCAAGTGAGTTCTAGCATCAGTTATGGTTGTTTGCTGATTTAAAATTGTTTTGCTTAAAGAAGTAATTGCTGCGGTGTTTGGGTGTTTCCCTTCTCCCATGACCAATGTGTAGCAAGTGGGTCTCGACAGGGTGGTGCTGGCTGGTGGTTGTGGTGGTCCTGGGGACCTTCCCAGTCTTCCCCATCTTGCTGAGTATGGGGGAGACTGCAGCATGAATCCTGGGTGCAGTTTTGGGCCCCTCACTCCGAGGACATGGAGGGGCTGGAGCATGTCCAAAGAAGGGCAATGAACCTGGTGAAGGGTCTAGAGGACAAGTCTTGTGAGGAGCAGTTGAGGGACCTGAGCACACCAACCTCTATGTGGATAAAGTGTTGACAATGCCCAAGCGTCAGTTTGCAAAGCACCCTGTTACTTCAAATCCTTTAACAGCTTCTTCAGGGGAAATTAAAACACCAACAGAAGCAAAGCTGAGTCCTGCCACCCTCATTTCATACTGGGCTCATCTCCTTACCCCTGATCAAAGGTTGTCATCTTAAATAGGCCCAAGCCCTCCACCAGCAGCTTGCAGTTGTCCAGGGGGATGTTCAGCCTGTTCTTGAAGATGAAGGCACAGGTGAACTGCTGGTTCAGTCTGGCTGTTTCTGGCATCTGGCAGAGGAGAAAACAGACAAAGAAACAAATACCAGGGATTAGAGGGGGAATGAAGATGCTGGAACTGCTGCTGGTGCTGCACGGTGGGAAGCAATCCCCTCCTATCCTTTTCACTCTCCCCCAGCACTGTGTGCTCTGCCCTGCTGGCTGTTTTCCCAGCTCCTCTCTCTGTTTTCTCAATATATTTCTTCAGTAGGTAGAGCTGTGGGATCAGAGCAGGACCCTTACAAACTGTCCTCTTCCATCCCTCTCCCACAACAGCCCCTGCCTGCCCATTTTAGATGGGCCACTGAAATCTTCACTTTATGACTGCTTTCAACCTTCCAGGAAAGGCTGAATAACCAAATATATGGGGTTCTGTTTTGGGCCTGTCACTCAAGAAGGACATTGAGGGGCTGGAGTGTGTCCAGGTAATGAAGCTGGGGAAGGGTCTAGAACATGAGTCTTGTGAGGAGCAGCTGAGGGACCTGGGGTTGTTCAGCCTGGAGAGAAGGATGCTCAGGGAAGACCTCCTTGCTTTTGACAACTCCTTTAAAGGAGGTTAGATGGGTTGGGTCTTTTCTCCAAAGGACAAGTGAGAAATGGTCTGAAGTTGTGGCGGGGAGGTTTAGGTTGGACACGAGGAACAATTTCTTCCCCAGAAGGCCCTGGCCCAGGCTGCCCAGGGCAGTGGTGGAGTCCCCATCCCTGGAGGGGTTTCAAAGCTGTGTGGAGATGTGCTGAGGGACATGGTTTAGTGGTAACCTGGCATTGCTGGGTTAGTGGTTGGACTTTTCCAACCAAAAAGATTCTGTGATTCTACAATTCTATAAAAACTCACGGATGGAGTATCCCAAGAGGCAGGTGTTGGGAGATCCCCCTGGGACTGCTGCCCCCACCCTGGTGTTACAGTGAGCAGAGCTTTAACTCTTGTTCTCAAGAAGTTGGGCTGGTGGCTGCCTCACCTGGATGGTGATAGGGGGGTAGTCGAATCTCTTGGTCACCTCCTTGGTGAGTTTGTCATTTGTCTCCTGGACCTCGGCAATGGTGGTGATGTGGACCAGCACCTCATCTTCCACTGAGGACAGTGTTTTCATGTATGCATCAGGCATGATTTTCAGAGGGATCTGCTTCTCTGGAGGGAAGAAAACACAACTTGGTGCTTCATCATGTGCCCAGGAATTGGGTGCCCAGGCTGCCCAGGGCAGTGGTGGAGTCCCCATCCCTGGAGGGGTTTCAAACCCATGGAGATTTGGTGAGCCACGGGGACTGTGGTTTAGTGGTGCCCTGATAGCGCTGGGTTAAGGGTGGGACTTGATGAGCTTAAAGGTCTTTTCCAATCCAAGCAAATCTGTGATCTCCCTGCCAAGCCAAGTGCTAGTTTGGGATGACATCCAGCATCCTGGCAGCACTGGAGCCTGGTCACTGCTTCAGCCTGCAAGGCTGCCTGGATTCTGGGAGTCACAAAAAAAATGCCCATCCTGGTCTCTAAATGCACCCCTGTGCCCTCTGCTGCTTCATTTTGACAGCCCCAGTATATGTGTGAAAACACCCAGCAGTCACCAGCCACAGAGGTGTTTTTTGTGAGAGTGATTCACACTTGGGATGAGCAAGTGCTGTTAATTATTCATTACTCCTTAGTCTGTTGTTTAGCACATTTCAGTCAGGTTGCTGGGGATCAGCAATGCAACTTGGCTCACTCCAAGACATGCCACGAACACCAAACAGCTCTTGGGACTGCCCAAGCAGGCAGACACAAGGTGGAAATTTGCTTGGGTGAAGAATTCAAGAAATGACCCTCCCCAGCATCACCACCAGCCAATTGATATTAGAGGGGTGAGCACAAGAACAAAAAAAAGGCTAAAATCTGCAGCCATCTAAACCCTTTGAGGGACCTGACTCACATGGGCACACCCAAAGGCTGTGGCAGCCAGGCTGGGGCTGCTCCAGTGCACCTCACACCATCACAGTGCCTGTCTGCCCACGCCTGCTGACTTCTAACCTGCTTGCTGAACCACAGGAGGGACAGGGCCTTCACGTTCTGGTCCCTGCTGTGGTGGGATCTCAGTCTAGAACAGAGGCTCCTAAGGGCAGTGACAAGAGGGGGGAACAGATGAGCAATTCCTGCTCCTCTCGCTGTATGGAGCTGAGCAATGACCTAGAGCAGAGCTGTTACGAACCAGCTTGAGGGAAACCTCACAGTAACCAGTACAGAGAACACAGCAAGCTTTCCATGCCTACCAGATTTGCCTTCGAGCTTGATGGTCTCCTTGACACCTCCAAGGTCAGCCTCAGTTTTCCCGGTATAGGACTGGAGCTGGCAGGAGCCGACAAGATTGATGGTCCAGCTCCCAGGAATAGAGGTCTTCACTGTGATGGCCAGTTCGAGGGGGTTGCCAGGATACAAAGCTGCTTTGTTGGTTATCTCAATCTGGAGCCCAGTCTTGGAGACTGTCTCGTGCAGGACCTCAGGCTCGGGCTGAGGACCCATGGGGTCACCCGAAGCATAGTGTGTACGAGGTGTCAACCACTTGTGGGCTATGAAGGAGGAAGCTGTCTTCATGGCCCTCCTCTCCTGCTCAGAGCCTGGATGAATTAAAATGGGTGATAGCTGTTATCTCAAGTCTCCTCACCCAGAGCTACCTCCCCTTTCTTTATGCTTCTGCCACTGAGCAGAGAGGATATCAGGGCACCTCAGGAGACCCTCTTGATTTACACTATTATTTAACTGTAGCATTTTGGACTAGAAGAATTTCCTGAAAGAGATACTTTCACAGGATTTTTTTCAGCTGAAGATTTTCTTGTTTCTCATTTGGAAGGGTTTAAGTCTGACACAGCATGTCTGGATCTGGGAACTGTGGCAGGGGAGTGTGGGTGGCTTTGTTTCCAGTATGGTCTTGGGAATGGGAAGACACAAAGAGAAAGAATGAAGAAGTGAAGCAGTAGTGAGTCTGACTACTGGATTGGTCACTCAGCCCATTTCTTTCCCTGCCTGCAAGCTTGCTTGCTCCCTCATTCCTCAAGAGCATCCTGTAGGTGCCATTGCAGGCATGAAGATGCCTGGGAGCAGCACTGCCTCACAGCTCTCCAGGCCTCACACGGGGTTTGTCCCTGCAGCCACCCCTGTGCTTTTCTCCTGGAGAAAATATGTGCTGTGGGGTGACCTACATGGCTAGGGATCTCCATTTTGTGGGTGCTACTTGAGGGGATGGGGGCAGTCACCTTCAGGGAACTTGTACTCCCAGGTGATGTCTTCTCGCCTGTCCTGCCCCACAGCTTTTGTGCTGATGTTCATGCCAATGCCTCGGGTCTCCGTGCTGAGCCTGATGAACTTTTCCTTGCCATTCACCTTCTTGACGAGCCAGTAGACTTGGTCAGCATTCACCTCTGCATACACGAACTTGCTGTCAAAGGGCAAATACACATCTCCTTCTCGGACAGCCTTCAGTGGGCATGGACCACACTGGAAAGCACCTGCAAAGCACAACCAACACCATTTGCTTTTCCAAATATGAGCAAAGCCTCTGATTTTTGTTCCACCCTCAAACCCACCCAAGCAGGAATCTGTGGCCATGGCCACTCTTAATAGTAAACAGTCCTCCAACTCAGTGATTGTCACAGTTTAGGGTCAGGATGGCCAACAGGACAGTGGTGAACTCTAAAAGCTCCCATTTTTCCAATAGCTGTGTGGGCTTTTTTATAGGTGATCAAGGCCTGGTCAGAATTTTTATGTGTTTACCCCTCAAATAATTGTCAGGTTCGAAAGTCATGGCTCAGTGATGTAGTTCAGCCCAGTCCAGCCACCTGTATTTGATTCCCTGTCAGTACCCCACTTTCTGCACAGTCTTGAGGATCAGCATTTGCCTTCCCACCTCCAGGGAGGCTAGTCACCAACTCTGGCAGTAAGTCCTCTGATCCCCAATGAACAGGCTCATGACATTCCTCAGGAGAGCTCTACAGAATGCACCTCTACTGGGGAAACATCTTATGACAGACTGCTTTGAGTCCTCAGCTTCACTGAAGACATCAAAAGACAGTGGAAAGAGAAATCAGCTCTGATTTCCAGCTCTAAGATGACATTCATGACCCCATGGTGTCCTAAAAAGATGATTTTCTGTCTGCCAAGAAACACTATTCCTCCCATCCCAGGCTGAGACAGCAGGAGCGAGACCTCTGGCTTCAGGATGTTGCTGCCCAAGCACATAAAAGATGTGAGCAGGGAGTGCATGCTTTACTGACTGAAGAACATGGTTTTCACATGAAATGTCCCTGCCTCCCTGGGGAGCGGTGTAAAAACCCTTCTATAGGCAAGTCCTACCTTGACTTTGCTCCTGAGGGGTGGCATCGATTGCCTGCCAGCCATCAAACCCTGGCGGTAGGTCTTTGCGCTTCATCCAGACGTCATTCCACACATGGAAGTTCCTGCATGCATTTGGGTTGGAAAGAAAAGGAGTCAGCTGTTAGAGACAGAAGCCGCACAATCTCCTCCTTCAATCCATGGGTAAGGGCAGGGTTAAGGGGGATTTGTGTGCAGCCCTGTGGAACCCCAGGCTTGCTCGGTCTCTCCCACCCAGCAAACCCAAAGCAGTTGGGAAATTCTCAAAGGAAACACGGTGCTGTGGGGTGGAACATGGAGTAGGAAGCATCAGCCGCCTTTGGCAGTACCAGACGGAGTCGAAGGACATCGAGTCCAGCTTTTTTCCTTGTTCGTTCAGGTAAACGTCCACTCTCAGGTTCTCATCTGTATCGTGTGCTGAGTTGAAGGTACTCACACAGCGGGATGGGATCCCCAGGCAGCGCATGACTGTGGCACAGACAGACAAAACACAGGGTCAATAAATCACTCTGGGGATCATCTTGTCCAACCCCTCTGTCCACCCAGGGTCCTCTAAAGCAGGTTGTCCAGACTGCTTATGTATCTCCAAGGACAGAGTCTCCACAACCTCTCTGAGCAACCTGTGCCAGAGCTCCGTCACCCTCACTGTGAGTAAAGCTTTTTTCCTGTGTTCAGACAGAACCTCCCGTGTTTCAGTTTGTCCCCATCACCTCTGGTCCTGTCACTGGGCATGACTGAGAGGAATCCAGCTCTTCTTGCCTCACTCCCTCCTGCTGGGTATTTAGATGCATGGAGGAGACCCCCAGAGCCTTGTCTTCATCCTGGCTCTGGACATGACAGACCCTCCTACATCCGGCACTCTAAGGCATGATTATCTGGCTTCCTAGTGCAGTATAATTAGGCTACCAGAGAAGGGAGGGAGTTCAGCATTTACCTGTAGTGAGGACTCCTGCGAAGACCCAACATTGACCATAACAGACTGGCCTCTTTGTTTTGTAATACTGCTGCATAATTGAGACGCTCCCAATCCAGTCCATAGGGGAAGTCCCATTGCTGTAGTTCCCTGACCAGCTCCCCAGCAGGACACCACTATCATCATTGGCATTAACCTGTGGCCATACACATGTGCAAAGGAGAAAAAATACGGGGATGAGTCTGAATGAGGCTTAAACCCCAGGGTCTCTGCTCACTGCATGGCTCCTTCACAGCCCTGCAGCACCCAGCAAGGGTGCTGGTGCTGGCTGGGGGCTCCCCTCATTAGAAACCCTCCACCAGTGTATCTAGAGGGCTTTGGTCAGCCAAAATGTACTCTGCATCTTGTATTCTAAACCCCAGGGCTCCAAGAAGAGTCCCACCACAGAGAATAGCTGCCTACCCCAACACAACACTTGTGTTGACCCTGCCAATACAGCTGCCAAGGAAGGACAGCTGAAATGGCATTCAAGGACACAGGGAAAGAAGAGCATGTCAGGAGAAGGAGGGAGAGCTGGAGGGACAAAGCACTTCTCCAAGAGAGGCATACCAAAGCAGACATGGCTCTGGACACAGCCACAGGATCCCTTTTATGGCCCAGCTTGAGTTGGCTTTTGTCCATCAGATACATGCAGGCGTCCAAGACAAATTCCTCAAACTGTTTTGGAGAGAAAGTGGAGACATCTTATATACCACTCTGAAACAGAATTTGCTCCATCACTACAAAGTCTACCTAAATAGTTGGAGGAAACTGTCTGACTAGTCCTAACTTCTACACTTCCCTTAGGATGTTAAATTTGCAACCCTATAGAGCTTCCCAAAGCTGTTCTCTCTAAAGAAGGGCTTAAATGAAACCCCACCTTGGAAGACAAAAGCCCATCTCACCTGTCTTGCAAACATAGTTGGAACCTGACCCAACAATGTTTACTCCTGTGAGTAGTCCTAAGTCACCAATGTCATCTCCCTGCAGCCCTGTAAATTACTCACCAGAGTAATGAAAATTTAAAAGCACTACTGACATGGGTACAAAATGAACCCTGGGGAAAAACCAAAGAGGTACATCAAAAGACTCAGTTAGCAATTGCTGATAAAGCTCCCTGAGGTCCAAATCATGGAGATGTCAAACATCCGATCCAAGGAAGCCTGGCAGAATATCTATATTCATTCTTATTGCTTAACAGAAGAATAAATATTAGGATAGGACCAGCCCTATGGACAATGCCCTTTGGCCCCTTTGAGGAACAGACGTTGGGGTGAGCACCTCCACTGGGCTAGCTGGATCCTGCAGCTTGAATCCGCAACCTTACAAAACAAAAGCAAACTAGGAAAACCAAAATAGATTCTGACATTTTTGGCAGGTACGTCCATCTGGATAGAGCACAGAAATGGTCTGTTTGGGCACCTGTGTGCTTTCTATGGGGTGCAAATAAACCTCTGGCATTCAGTGCTTATTTCTAGCTCAAGTGAGCTCCACTCTGCTGGAATTATCTCAGAGGCAGCATCATGCCCTTTCTGAGAGTGTGGGCTCAATGTCCTGCACCCAACTGAAGGCACCTCTTCAACAGCAACAACCTCAGCCAGTGTTTTTCCCATTTTTTCCCCGATCGTTACGCAACAAGTAGATAATCAGATTCTTTTCCTGTCAGCACTCTCCTCAGCTCACAAGCCAGTTACTGACAGTTACTGTGTGGCATGAGAGCCCTTCTCATAAGGAATTCTCCTTATGGGAATTGTTTCAACCTCAATTTCCAGATGCTTTGCCAAGGGTCTTGTGATCTGACTGTAAATACGGCGTTAAACCCCATTCTCCAGCTGAGGCTGGGAAAACACCTAAGCATGACAACTCTAAGCAGGTGAGACCTCCTGGTGAGGCTGGCAGAACTGTTTAAGCACCTGGAGCTACTCAGAGGCTTAATCTCTTTATAGCTCTGATTCACTGCAACAAACGCCTAAGGGAGAAGGAGAGAATCAGGGTAATAATGCCGACAAGATTCTGGGTTTTACCTGCCCGAAATTCCAGGGTCTGCTGTAAATGCTGTAAGCAGAGCCAACGTAGATGCAGCCCGTGTCGTTCAGCACATACTCCTTTCTCTGCTCGTCGTTGGCCAAGAAGACGACATCACCTGGAGCAAAGAACCCTCGGGCATTAGGCGGTTTGCACCCACGGGATATGGTTTTCCTTGAAAAGCTATACTAGGGGAGCTAGCTGCTGCTCCTGAATTATGACCAAGAGGAACTCTTTTTTTTGTCCTGCTGTGAAGAATTTCCTCTAAGACTAATCTTTCTTTTACTCCTGTAGGTCTGTTGCTACATGACCACTGTTTTATTTTAGCAAAATGCTTCTTTCTGAACAAACAAAGTGGACTTGGTAGACAGCAACTGGGGGACTGATGCCAGCCAACAATACATGGGGTTTTTTTACTGGTTATTTTTTTATTTGGACTTTAAGCCAACCCAGTCCTCAGTTAACCTTTGTGCTGGCCCAGGGGAACAGAGAGGGGTGACGCAGAGGTGACAGAGATATGCCCTTTAACCTGGCTTCAGGGGCTCCCCAGCAAGGAGCTGGCTCATTGCTCGCGCTCAGCATCCCACTGGCTCTGTGAGGACGCAATTTGTGGTGCTTTAGGTGAAAAAGCAAAGTATGTGGGAAAGAGAGGAGGCAAAATGTGAGCAAAAGCTCCCCCAGGGACAATCCATGGCAGCAGAAATTGTCACCCCCGGTTGCAGGACCACTCACCTTCGCACCAGGGGTTGAACAGAAGGTAGACATCGCTGTTTTCAGGCTTGTAAGTATTACTCCCAGTCTTCACATTCATGGTGTACTTTCCCACTGGGGCACTGGGTGAGCTGGTGACAGACAGCAGGCACTGGCGAGGCAACAAGGAGAGATGGTATGAGGGACCCTCCACCGCAGCACAAGCATGGTGCCACAGGACCGGCACTAGTGCGGAAGCTGGCGGCCACAGGGCCTTCACAGGGAGAGGGGAAGATGGCTGCTGCCCACCAAAAATTACAGAGCTAAGGGAAAGCAGGACAAGAAGATGAGGATTTGCTCTGTAGCTCCTGACGGGCATGGCCCACAGGTTGTACCTCTTTGCCACTGTTCTTGATGATGGAGATTTTCCACCCATTAATATCTGGATCTCGCCTCGGGTTCAGCGACATCAGGGTTCCCCTGGTTTTCATTGGCTTTTCACCTGGAACCAAACCCAATGCAAAACGTGGGAGGGTTGCTCGGGTCTGCAAGGCCCGCGCAGTGCCCGGCGACAGAAGCAGGCTGCTGGGGCTCCCCGGCTTTGCCCTGCTGCCGCTTACCGATGCCGAAACGCAGCGCCAGCTTGTCGGAGGCCTTCAGCTCCCGGCTGAAGCTGAGCTGGACATTAAAGGGCTGCCCGCGCCGCACCACCAGGTTCTTGATGTTGTAGGCATCCGTGTGGTGCTGGGGACAGTTCTGGCTCTTGAGAAAGTCAATCCCAGTGACCTGCAGGTCCGTCCCTGGAAGTCATTAGCAGGAAGGGAGAAAGGAAAAAGAGAGTGATTGATGGTAAATTGATCACTAAAGACAGTTTCTTTCTTCTTAACAGAGCCCCGTGAGTCATAAAAACACCTGCATGTCCCGTGATCCAGCACAAGCGATCAGGGCAAGAATCCCCACAACTAATGGATGGTACAACAGGTTACAT
>JANHGN010004437.1:0-71587 GCA_024605025.1 Megaceryle maxima
GGTGTACCCTTGCCATACAGCCTGGAGAGATCACAGCATTGGCAAAAACATTTTTCTGGCAGCAATTCTTCCAGAAAAAAAAAAAAAAAGAAAAAAAAAAAAGGAAGGCTTTCTTTTGTTATTTTTTAGGGGTTGGGGCTGTTTAACAAAGAAAAAAAGCTTGGTTTTTAAATACAAGCATGATTTACAGAGCAAGATTATTTTTAATTATTACATAATTAGTAAAAAATGTAATTTCTACCTGCAAACTGTTCTACTCTTGTGTCTTTAGTCCTTCCCAGCTACAACACTACTATCAATGTTTTCATAACAAAGTATTAGAAAAGCATGTACTGTACAATGCCTTTATTTCCAGCCTGACACTGTGCAGGCAGGGCTGCGGGAAGAAGAGAGTCACACCCTTCAGCCAAATATTGGCAGATCATTCTGTCTTGCAGCGGGGCCCACTCCACTGAACAGCCCTGGAGGAGTTTTTCTGCTAAATAAGAGGATCAAGGACCAACTCCTGCTGCTGAAACCAAGCAGCACTGAGAGGTTTACGCTTGCACTGCTCAGGCACTCAAGCAGGATGGGTGTCCGTGTCATGATGCACATTGTCCTGTTACCTCTGTGATACTCCAGTGGTCCAGGACATAATTACCCCTGTGAATTTCTTTTAGGGAAAGAATAGCCAGCAATGTCAATGATCAGGGGTAAAATGCTCAAGTTTTGTTTATGTGCCTCCTTATTTAAGTTGTCAGTGGACCCTCTCTGTCCTCAGTACACTGTCGCCCGACACTGTCAAGGCATGGTCTTACAGAGCTTGTTCACATCGTCAGGCGCCCTGCGACATGGCTTGGATTGTAGCTGTTTATGTCTGAGAATATATGAAGCAGTGAGCAGCCCAAAAAAGCCATGGATCTCCCGGCCAGGAGGGGAAATACAGGAAGTGCATTCAGACAGGGAATGAGTCAAAGCTGAACCGTGCAAAAGGCCTGAATCTCCTCAGTTGCAAATGTTGGAAAGTGTGTCATGAATACGGCAGTGACATTTGGGGCCCTGTTTTTTCTCTGTTTTTCTGGGTATCCATCTTAAACCACCTAGAGACTACTCAGCTGAATGCTAAGCACTAATAATTGCAGAAAAACTGAACAGGAACTGTACTTTTAACTTATGAAGGCCTAAAATTTCTAAGCAGTCTGAAAAATCCAGCTGGAAAGCATGTTACGTGAGGGAAACAGTATTAGAGGACTGTTTACCTTTTTTTTCAGTGTTTCCACTCACAACATGTAAGAGGGACATAATAATACCATCAGAGCGTTGGGAAGATAAATTCATTACTATTTGCAGCGAAATAAGAGTACTACAATAAGAGCACCGTGGAAAAGCCCATGAGAAAATGAGTTATTCTCTATTCAGTGCAGCATTCAGATGGTGTGCAGTAAATAATGGATAGGGCACTCGTTGAGAGATGAGTCTAAAAAGAAATATTGAAGAGCTACCCACTCAGCTCTGTTCATCCTTTCCTGATCCTGCTATCTGCACCTCCCATGAAGTATGTAAAAGGAAAATAAATGCTGGCTGACTTTGGAGCAGCTGGGTAGCCTTAATCTTACCTAATTTTAGCCTATAAAATAAGATGTCTAGTCTGTGCTTCCCCTGTAGTCTGTGAAAAGAGATAGGTACCTTAGAAAGCAATTCATCACACTACTTCTGACACTATCCTCTGTGTTAGGATGGGGTGATCACTGTCTGGTAGTGTCTATCTCTTTTCCTGGACACACACTGAGGGAGTGCAGAGAAACAATTTGGCTTAGTCTTCCAGGGCTGAGATGACTTCAGTGTTTACATTAATCCCGCCCTAAATTTCAATCTGAATGGTACAGTGTGCCATCCCAAAACAAGTAAATCATTTTAACTGCCTTGTTTTCCTTCTAGTTTTCTGTGAATCATGATCTGGTTTGCACTGTAAAGTAAAGGTGCTGAAATTTGTACTAGACTGTCACTGACAAGATGCTTCAAAGATGCCATTTGTGGGGCAGCTGGAGAGTGATAGAGCGATGCCCAATTAGATGTAGAACAGCTGCTTGCGGTGACTGGTATTGACTGGAGAAGGAACCCTCCCTCTGTGTCACTGTATGTACAAGGTTCCTTCATAATACATGTGGCTATTCAAGAAAGGTACCTGATTTAGGAAGAGGCTGTTTTGCATTAGGAAATAAGCACCCTTTCTTATCCTGGTCAAATTATTTTAATCATTTGTATCACAAATCTGACCTTTGTATAATGCCAGAATGAGATATCACATATATTGCACAAATCTATTAGCAAATAATGCAGAAACTGGTAAAGAGATTTTATTTTGTGGTTGAACATGTATTTAATTTTAAATCAAAGAAAAAGGGAAGAAATAAAAACTTGAAGAAAATAAAGCTGAGTTGCATTTAGATAGAGGGGGAAAAATATTATTCTGGGCATTAATTTTTTTAAATTAATTTATTGTCTTTTTGTTATTAAAATGGAGCTCTGAGAGCTTACCTCTGTATTATGAGGATTAGTCCCTTATGAGCTTCTGAGGACTGGACTTCTAGCTTTGAACTGACAAGTAACTAGCCCAGATTTGCATATTTTTTGTTTTTCATGAAACCATTTCTGAACTCAAATCCATTTGTATTATATTGGTTTGCCATTTGTTCTTTTCTTTTTCCTGGATTGCTATGACAAGGTACCTTTTGTGAATGAAAATCATGTCCATATTTTTTGATGGTTAAATTAGAAAACTTACTTTGAAAGGACATTTCAGATTCTGTAGGAAAATACAGAATAAAGAGGTTAATTAACAAAATGCTCCACAATCAATCATCTTCAATTAAAATTTGGCTATAGTTAATGCAGTCACAAGTCTGTGTCAGTCTCTGCACTCCAGGGACAAGTCAAATACATAATGCAAATCCAGCCTACTTCTCTTCATGACATTAATATTCATTCTATAAAATTTTCATGGTAGGTGAAGTTCTGCATTTTATTTTCTAACATCTCAAGATAGCAATTTTATGCTGGCCCTTTCATTTGTTTTCTTCATTCACTAAACAGTTGGGTTTCTTGTATCCCTCATCAGGCAAATACTTTGCCACCTGCTTACCCTAAGGAGTTCTACTGCATCAGTGCTGAAAACAAATCCATAAATAAAAAAGGTGACCAAAGGAGACAGTATCAAAGATAACTTCTTGCTGCTCAATGCTCATTATGGTTTTAGAAGCCACCTTAATAAAAGTCACGTTGGCTTCCCATTGTAACCTCTAGTATCATTAAGAGTAGAGGTAGAACTGCCAAAGATGTAAATTCCTATGTTTAGCTATTGCTAAGACACTGATGGTTTTTATACTTCTGCAGTGACCTGCAGGAAGGTATTGTTTGTGAATGGGATAATGAGTACTGAATTTCAATGGACTGTTTTTAAAATGTTGCCATTTTCAGTTGTCAAAAAGTTTTCGTGGAGGTTAGTGTTCAGCAATGTTAGAACTGCTACATGATCACATCTTGTCAGTGAAAAATTGCTTGCATTAGTTTAAATGGCTTTGCACTGCAGTGGATGAAGGATACTCAGTATGTTCTGCCACGGAAGTCATATCTCCTGGAGAGGTGATACTAAGCAGCTAGAAAGTAAAAAATTCTTAAGTCCATGTGTCCTTCTGTGAACGTCTCTCCACATCCCAACCACATAAGACAGACTGTTGAAGAAACACTTTCTAAATGCTGGAATTTCTTTTATATCTTCCTAAACGTCCGTGAGGAATGTCCTACTCGTTCAGTGTCCAAAACATATGATGTCAGTCTCTCCATTCTTGTCTATTCTCAGGTGTGCAAAAATGAAGATGAAGGATTCTGTACAATCCTTCCTTCTGCCATGATCTACCTGCATTTGTACTACTTGGCTAATTTATTAAGTTGATCCCATATGCAAAATGCAAACGTCAGGCTATAAACAGATCACTTCTGGGGTTTACTGTGCTACAGCCAGCAGGGCCCTGACTTGTCACCATCTTGTCACCACTGTCTGCAGAAGGACTTGTATGAGTGCTCTTTAACTTCTGTCAGAGTCAGTCTGGATAGTGCAAACCCCCAGAGATACTTCTACGATAAGCTACCGGTCAAGGCAAAAATAATGAGTTGAGGATCACCTCAAGGATCACCTCTGTCCAGAACAACTTCTTGAACAGGTATCTGTGGCTGTGGAATAGTTTAATGTGGAATGGATGCAAGAAACTAAAGAGCTCTCAAATGTTGGTACCTGATGATAGTACTTAGGATTCATGGCGTTTTCAATGTCTGATATAACCAGGAAGGTTAATGGTCAGTCACCCCACTTGCCATCACTAAGCAATAACTTGATTGCTACTTGTGAACATGAGGCAAAGCTTGGAGCTCTATAATTTTGGTGGGGTTTTTTTTAAACTTGCCTTTCTTAAATGTGGTTTTGGTCAGTTCATTTTTTATTTCAGCTTTTGAGAGTGTAACAATGAATTAAATGACTATTAGACTGAGGGAGTACATTTGATTAGATTAATTTTAATAACACTATAATTACTCATCAGCCCTAATTCTTTCTGAAAGGTTGTTTTGAAAATAAGGTATTTTCATTTACTGGCAAGGTCTAGATTGAAGAGAAATGTTGTCTTATGCAGCTAACTGTAACTGAAATTCACGATGCAGCAGCTATAAATCAAAACAAAGTAAACAATTTTGTTTAGTGTGTAGACATTTTTCTCCATGCTTCAGGGCCTTAATACCGATTTCTTTTATGCTGAACTTTGCTCTTCTCAACTGACTCTTTATCTGCCAGTTTTCCATAGCCATTCATGCCACATACACTGTCCTTTCTGCTGTATTTTCCAGCTATTCCACAGCGCGTTGCTTTCTTCTCCTCAAGTCTTCTTCTCTGAAAGCCTTGAGGAAATATCTGCATAAAACTTCAAGCTAAGAATAAGTTAATTAAACATTTTGGGTCTGTCTTCTGAAAAGATTTGGAATTTCTATAATACGTTCATTTAACTTGCTTTCTCTGCTCCCCCATGCCCGATTTTTTGTTTTCCTCTGTTTCAAACTAGTCCATGTTAATCTGCATAACTTTTTACTTCATGAGCTAAAATGTTAGGGAAGATATGTTGAAGACTTCAAGAAATCTGTACTGAATTTTGTGCAGGGGTGAATTATGGGGTTTGAGTAATAACCAGGTGAAAGACAGCAGCCTTATTGAATTTGATAGGGATCTCTCCTGAAACAGTCTGAAAATCTTCCAGTTTTCACCATCCTCCCAAACAGAACTATATGAAGTACCTTTTATTTTCTTATTTTGAGCGAAGGTATGTTCTGAGTTACCAGACAGGAGAATCAGCATACAACTAATATTATTCCAAAGTAGATTGCTGAATGACATTTTGAAATATCTATTCCCACTATTGTGCCTAACCCCCTTCCAGTCTCTAACTGTGGGTCCCTTTTTGTGCATGTTAAGTAGTTTTTCATCTTGACTGAATTCTAATTTTATCTGAACCTTTGTAAGTATGTATGCTAATTATATAAAAATATCATTTTGCATTCATTTTGAAACTAGAACATGTTTTCAACAAAATGTTTCCATTTCATAAATGTGAAATTGCAACTACTCCTAGCTTTGTCACTCAAAACGTTTTTTTTAGTGTTTTATTTTTTAATATATTTAAGATACACATTAAATTTATCACTTGTTTTCTGTAGTTCATAGTAGCATTCTATATAGTTAATATGACAAAAATAACCTACAAAATATACACATATATTTATAACACAAGTTACAAAATAAAATATAAGATGTAATTAATATAGGGGTTTTATTCTAGAGTAATTTAAAGGAAACTTTTTGCAAAAAGTCATAGTGTTGCTTTTATTGATTTATTGGAGCTATGAGATGTAATTCCATTTTAATTTTCTATATTTAAAATGATTCCACTCTACTTCTGATTACACACATAATAATAGGTATTATTTAAAAATGAAAGAAGCTACAAAGAAGATAGCCTTCTAAGTATTTCTTACCTATTACTAAAAAGGAAGGACAATGAAATACAAATGATCACTTGAAGATTTAAGTGCTTAGTTAGATGATTGAAAGTGCAAGGGAAATAACTAATTTTAAAGTAAATTTGAAATGTAATTCTCCATTATGCCATCAGTGATCCAGGTGTGGTATGATTTACCAATGAAAACTTCAGTCTCATATAGGAAAGAGAAGATCTATGTCATTATATGCTACACCTCATTTGCATTGGTTTTCGACAGAAGTAACCTGATGCAAGCTGGATGGAGTGCATTCTTTTGAAAAATTCACAAGTTGTTTAACTTTATTACAGAGGAATAACAATAACAACAACAAAAAAAGCTGTTGATGTATGCATTATCTTTCAATTTGAGTTAAGAAATTTAGGTCTTGCAATTGCTACAATCCTTTTCTAACTAAACTTCACCCAAATTTCACAGAATCACAGAATATTCGTGGTTGGAATGGACCTCCTAGACCACTGAGTCCAGCCATACCCACAACAAAAAATACACCTTAAAAAACCCCAAACCCCTATATACCCTGATCAAACATGATTTCAAAACCACAAAATCACAAAACACAAAATGCACAAAATAACCCCCTACATGCCTGTCACTAGAGCATGTCCTGAAGCACCAGGTCTACCTGTTTCTTAACTACCTCCAGCGATTGATTCAACCACCTCCCTGGGAAGGCTGTTGCAGTGCCTCACCACTCTTTCTGTAAAGAATTTCTTCCTAATATCCAATCTAAACCTCCCCTGCCACAACTTCAGACCATTTCCTCTGGTTCTGTCAGTAGTTAGTAAGGAGAAGAGGCGAACACCCACCTCTCTACAACCTCCTTTCAGGTAGTTGTAGGGGACAATGAGGTCCCCCCTCAGTCTCCTCCAAACTAAATATACCCAGCTCCCTCAGCCTCTCCTCATACAACTTGTTCTCTAAACCTCTCATGAGCTTGGTAGCTCTCTTCTGGACAATTTCTCTTGTAACTAGAATTCAGTGTGCTTATTATAGAAAACATGAATATTGCAAGGTCTTCCCAGTGAAATGATACTGTGCTGCAATTTGGCATTTCATGAAATCAAACAATTAACAGGACCATTGGAAAAATAAGTCTCTGGAACAACAGTCTAATAGGGTAAGTTGGATTTATAACATAAACTGCTTTGAAGAAGCATGCCCATGTGAAATGGGTGACAGTATTACCTCAGAACTGTGATGAGGTTTTTGTGATGGCAGAGCATCCTGATGAGAAGACACAGGCAGGTTCTCCATTCCCATGTCTAGAATGCCAGTTATTAACGGTGTAGAAAATTAAACACATGTACTCAAGTACACTATGTGTTATAAAAGTTTTTATGCCACAGAACAGTATTAAGCGCAACAATGACTAATAGATGAGAATCTGAACAGTGTTCAGAGAGTAAAATAGTAATTAAAACCTATTTAAACATTTTCCTTGTGAAATAATGGTACCTTTGAGCAATATATTATTGATTTAATATATTTTTGGCCAGCCTTATTCAGGGCTAAAAGGACAAGCCTCACCCCTAACTTGGTTACTCCTGTCATGAAATTCTGATCTCTCAATGCTAAATAAGTACTCTCTTGGCACCAGATACAATAGACTGAAGAATTACCAATATAATTAGGAACTCAATATTGATCGGAAAGTAGTTTAGCAATTGTTGATTGTATAAGCTAATTTCTGGCAATTAGCATAAAGCCATCACATATGAAAAAAAGTCAGCCTGAATCCCATTTTGGTTTTTCTGACTATCTCAGGGTTTAGGGTCAGGGCAGCCTCTTAGACCTGTAACAGATGCTCTCTGTTAGCCCCCTTCCCTCCCCAAGGAGGAAGAGAAAGGGAATAAGGGAGAGAGACTGAGTGATTAGGAAAGGAAACTAGAACAGCTTGAATGAAAATGAAAATAATAATAATAAATGGTAGTTTAAAAGATATTTTAAAGAATGCTGCCACTGATTTCTTGGATGTAATGCCTGGTAAGGATGCCTAGCTTTATAAAAATTTTCCCCTGTCCTAAATGTGATCATAAAAAATATATGATGTTCCTACCCAATGAACTGGGTGGAGACCACTCGATCTTCATAATGAATAAGGGAGAAACCCCCTGAAACATGTAAAATACATCAGTTTAAAGGTGGCCACTATCTAGCCAACAAAGTAACCTTGTATGGTCTACAGAAACCTTTTTTTCATAGCAGTAATCCTTTCCCTAGTGTTTCCCAGTCAAAACATGCTGTGTAATGGACATGAGGCTTGATGTACTTTGTGTTGTATCAACTGACTCCTTGGAAAGAAGATATTAACATATATTCCACTCTGTCTCAGACACACAGCTTCACATTGCTATGGTTACACAGAGAGCAGAGTACCAGCCCCACATCCTGGCTTGGGTATAGCTGCACCGACTGATATTGCAGTAACTGTGTTTACACGGTATCACTTGGAAAAAGTGTATCACCAGAGAATGAAAAATAGTAGCAAATAGAAGTATGCTTTTAAAAAAGCACAGTTGGGGGAACTTTGAATAGTGTATAGCTCCTGCTGGCTGCTCTGCTTTTCTGGAGAAAACTGCTTCCCCTTTGTAAATCTGAGAGAACAGGAACTGCTTATGCTCTTCAGCTACCACAGTCTCAATCTTGTCATGCTACCTTAACTGGCCATCAATCCCAGTTAAACCTAATGTACTGGACTTCGGGGTGGTGTGGCTGGGAAGCAAACACACTGTTTTTGCTGTAGGCATGGTAACTTCCACAGAGAGGCTCAGAAAGCTAGAGGCACTACCTGTTTAAATTGCTCCAGCATGAGTCACCACAGGTTTCCCAGTGGCACCCTACTTTAAGGCACCTTTATGCCATTCACTTACATTGTTCATGAGAAAAATAGCCTTTTGTTTAACTCTCTTCTAAGGATGAAGTTAGCATTACAGAGCCTGAGGCTTGGTCTCCAGAATTCCATGTGGCAAACAAATCACTTGATCACATTCTTTCTTACCTCCTCTGTCTCTCTTTCAGGGCCTTATTAGCACAATAGCTCTAATGAATCCTGTTCCTGAGAAGGTTGGTGTGTTCTCCTAAGAAGACCGTTAGTGTAAAAGGTCTATTGCTTAGTAAATTGAGGAAAACCAGCACAGAACAAAATTTAAATTGACATTTTCTAGAGGTTGTCATCTAGTTCATCTAGCCTGGCAATTTAATTCACCCTGTTCATATATTACCTTTCCCAGTAAGAAGTGTTACCGGAGTTGACAATTTACTCTTAATCCTGGACTGTACAAATATATTTTGACTTGTCTAAGATTAAACTTAGAAGCAAACCTTATACTTATTAAATGTGGCAAAAAAATTTTCTTCCACTCGTTCAGTGGGTGTCAGCCCTTAGGCCAAAATGATTCAGACTTTTATCTGCATCAGTGTAAATATGTCCTCCATACGAGATCCACTCTCTATCAAAAGCAGAGGGTGAAGCTTGCACACTAACTGGGCAATGCAATTTAGGACCTCTACACAGTCTTACGATGTTCATTTGATCCTTTTCTTGCCACTGAAAATTTAGAAGGTTGACAAGTGAACTGTAGTGTTTAAAGAGATTGCCACCTGTAACTATTTGTTCCTCCACCCCTCCTTTTTTCACTGACTGAGATTACAGCTGCCTCAGGAGAATGGTAGTGAAGAACATGTGAACGATCCTCAGCCACTTTACAGCAGTCAGTGAGCTCAGCATAAATTTTTGATACAGGTGAATTTAAAATAAACTGTCAGGCTTTGGACTGACATGGTACCATGTGGACTTGTGTTTGATCCACCTAACTCCTGTCTGGGAGGTGTTTTTCTGACTGAGCAGTTGTTGCACAGGTCATGACACTGTTTATAATGGACTTTGTTTTGCAAACAGCAGCACACTCTGATAATGTTTTAATCTCCTAGATCCTCAGTATCCTCTCAGGAGAGGCACCTTTCTGTTTTCCCCCATTACCTCCTTTAATCTTTCTTAGGTAAAATTGGCTTGGTTAACACAACCTGCCAATATGTGGTTATGGGTGGTAGTAATTTCAGACACCACAGACAGACCTGGAAGACCACAAGTTAAGGTCCTAGAGTGAGGAGCAAGAGTAACAAACATAGGGCAAGATAGAGCATTTCCCAGGTGCAGTTCTCCAATCCCATCTTTACTGCAGAGTGACTAAGTTATGAATGAAGTTGCTCATGTCCATGAATTAAAGAACCACATAAAAGTGCTGGTTTATTTTGACAGGCCTAAAAACTTTGGGATTATGGCTGCTTCCCAAAAAAGCCCAGCCCATCTTTCAGTGGAGTGAGTAAACCCAAAAGAGGGGAGAAAGCTAGACCAAAATAGATGACTGTGAGCACGAAGCATTACAGCCATGCCAGCATAAGCCATTCTTGCTCCTGAGTCAGAGTCCTGTGTTAGCATGAGTCAAATCCCTTAATTGTGGCTGCACAACTGCAGAAGTTTTCTAGCTATAGCACCTTATTGGGTGCTAAGCAAAGCCTAAAGTAGGAAAAAACCCTGTACTTAAAAATTAAACAGCTGACAGAACTGAACCTTTTCAAACAGGAGCAAAACCAGGTTAGCATCTAGGAAAACTGTTACCCTACAGGTATGCTTAATGATGAAAACTCTGAAGAATTTTGTTTAAAACAACTTTCCTGTATGTAACCTTTTTTTACTTTCCCATACTTCATGATGCTGGAAAATTCTCGAAGTTTTTTCAGAAAAAAACTCATCAAAATGTGCTTGGATACTGGCTTGTCACTCAGTGATACTAGTCATTTCAGACATAGCACACACAGAGAATTGCATATGTAAAATTTACTCAAGCTAGTACGATGAGCAGAAAAACCAAAAAAGAATGGTGTGAAAAAAAGGGGATGGAAGAAATGTAGTGATTTTAGTAGGCATGCACTGACTCTGTATTTTCTGTAAAATGGGAAAGGGTAGCCAGCTTTTTTTGGGGGGTTACCATGGGTTACCTAAACTTGAATGAGTTTTTCATGTTCTCTGATTCTGTTTTCCATATGCAAAACTGACAGTTCTTAAAATACATGTAAATAAGTGTTATTTACAAAGGCAGTCGGGTCATAGATGTAATGAACCCAAATAGATTTAACCTTAGCTCAGTTCAGTGTTATTTTCCAAGCTCCTCTCTTGACATGCAAGAGTCTCGCATTTAGAAGAGGCTGCCTGAGGTCATAGACAGGATTTAACGAGTGCAAGCCTGCTTAAGGAGGCCGATTTGAACTGAGTGGATACAGAGCCTTATTTATGACACAAACATAATCTGAATGAAATTGGTTTATGTCTTGTTCATGTTTAAAAGTACTGTGCTACCCTTATGCAATATTTGCATTGGAAAATAAGAGATTTGCATGGGAGAGAATCACTAAAATTATTCACAAGGCACTACAGGATTTTACAGTGGATCTTTCATAAGGGAATCAGCATGGATACTGTGTCATTGACTTCAAAATAAAATGTGTGAAATGTTGTTAATTTGTTTTAGTAGAAAGACTGTCTCACCATAATTTTAAATTTAAAATATAAAATCTCTTACCTTTTAAATTATAACTTTTGCTCCAGAGCACTTGCAATCCATCTATCTGCATTGTGGTGTTAGTGCAAACATCGAACATGGAGAAATGATTTAGGCAGAATGAGAAAGCAGCATTTGGAGCACATAAGGTCATCTCTTGAATAGGAGGATTTTCTGCTAGCAGCTGCCACTGCTGAATCTGACCAGTTACTGGAAGGCATCATGCCAGAAGCTAGGACTTAAAAAGATCTTCAGGCTGGGGAGCACAAAATTGAAATGGAGAGGAGCTGATCAGCTTTTTTTTCTAGTTTTAAAGATAGGTCAGGGAGGTTAGTGAGGCAATGATTGATGGGGTTGGCACTTCTGGGTTTGTCTTTGGGGGAAAGCTGCACTGAGGTAAATTTAATTAGCTTTGAAGCCAGTATAGTTACTGTAGTCCCTCTCCATGTTAGGTACCTTCTTGGTATAGGAGAACTTTTTTCATTTTCAACCTGTTAGTAATATATTCAAGATAAATGAAAAGAACAAAAAAAACCCACCCCCCCAAAAAAAACCACAACCAACCAAACAAACAAAAACCAACCAGACAAAAAAAAAAAAAAAAAACCCAAACAACCAAAAAAAACCCAACCCAAACCAACATTCTTACTCTATCATAGAAGTGTACACATGGAAGTTTGCTCTGATACAAAGTTAGGACCAAACCCATGCCAGGAAAAAAACTGTCAGAATAGCCTTCCCAGGAACCCCTCTTAAGACAGGGAGGGCCTGTATGAGCAAGAAAAGTGCTTTACCTACGCAATATACACCAGTGCAAATGTGCAAAATAAGCTATACCAATTTTGTGCCATGATAAGTGAGTTTCCCCATGGCCTTTCACTTGTGTAAAGAGGATGCAAGACAGCACCTCACTGGCTATTTGTACAGCTGCCTAGGGTACTTGTTACACCAACCTCCATGTGGGTTTAAATTCACATCTCCCTTATTTTATACTATACCATTCTCAGGACTGGTCCTGTATAAAGCCACCAGCAGACACACTAATGCAATGTTGTGTCTGTACCATGGCTACTAATCATGTTCTAATGCAATAGCGAATACATAGAAGAACATAGGTAGCATATGGATTTGCAGAGATACCCTACTGGAGATGACTCTATTGATTTGTACTTTTCTTTGCTACTAAAATTTTAACTAATTTATATTTTTTCACCTCAGAGAAAACAACACATCAGCTCTCCTGTGCTGATAAGGTATTTTAATTTTGTACCGAGTTGATTTTTCCAAGGTCAGTCCCAGTCAAGAGGACAGGGATCCTCCTGAACAAACCTTGTGGTAAAATTGAAGTATTCAGCACTTGGCTGTGTTTACAGTTTGGCACATCTGACATATATTACTGATACTTATGCTAAAATCTTGGGTTTGGTTTTTTTTTTTTTCTGGTGGCAAAGACCTAGTAATCTGTTTTTGTGTTACCTCAGAAGCAATTCTGTAGTCCACTGCCACACAGCACAAAGCTTATCAAAGAGACCTAAATTCTACATGTGACTGAAATTTGCTGTGGACATCTGTATCTATGACAAGTCCGTTGAAACAGGGAGCAGTATGTCCAGAGTGTTTCGTTATCCCTGGTGATGCAATTTGCATTTGGAATAATCATGTCTACACAGTACTCTGGAATCGCTATGTCTACACAGCTGTTGCAACACTGCTGCTTTGCATTCTTGGAAGATTCCATGGTTTATTGCTTTGTCCCTCTGTTTTTTTCCACACTCCTCATTGTGAAAGATCCCAACAGAAGGTGGTGGAGTATTTCCCATGATTTCTTTCATTTCATCACAACATTTGAAGCGAACTGTTTTCAAAAGACTGTTGGCCATCAGGCAAGAAGCAGTGAAGACCACTGGGAGGGTCCCGGTGGTATTTGTATATCTTTAGGGACAGGGACATGTGCACGGTTGAAGCAGAGCAGAGACAACTGACTAAACTAATGCATGAAATGGTGAGGCTCAGAGGTGATGCAGAACAGGGACAGACAGAAATTTCAACAGGGTTTGGGAATATTAACTTTCAAGAACCTTAAATGGAGAAATTGCCCTGCAACTGTAAGGATGGAACATATCACAAGAATTTCTCTTGGCATGGTGAAATATACTCATCCACTTTCATCTGAAGGCTCACCATTCCCATTTGGTAACCATTTCTGCAGAGAGAAATCCACAGGAAAATTGATGGGGATTATTGTGAAGGAGTTATGTGCAACAACTGAAAAACTGTCTGGTTTCTACGATTTAGCAATTTATTGATGTGTTGAAGTATTTGAAGGTAGCTAATTGGTGTTTGTGTCATTAATGTGACCGACAAGGCTATTCTCACTTCAGATCATACATAACAGAAGGCAGAATTTTTCTATGCGGTAGCAAAGACAGATGATCACCATGGGAGGCTTACTAATATTAGAATGAGATGATGGGTAGGTCCAAGAAACCTACGTTTTTAGAAATGTTGGGCTATTTAATGCTATTTTTTTTTCTTCAAGGGCAAACATAGAAAACAATAGTGCTATGATTATTGTCTGTCAGAAAGACAGCACACCCATACACCCATGTTTCCCTTGTTTATGAAGCCTCTCACAGGATGCTTAACTAAAGAAAAGCTCATTTATACTCAACCATGTAGGAAAATTTTAGATTGTGCATTAACAATATGCAAAAAACTGGATGCTTGATTGGCAATCTCTGCCTTATGTGAGAATTATTTCCTCTGTTATGCAGACTCTATCACAGCAAAGTAAACAGGGAAACACTGAGACATTTTGAGTAGTAAAAAAAAAGTAGTGATGGTGCACTCCTCCATCTGATCAGGAAGACAATTCACATGAATGTATCAGGGATACAATTCACATATGAAATAAGTGCAGATTTGTGAACAAATTGGATGCCCTCTTAGGGCAGGAGTAGGGAAACTCATAGACATGAAGGGTTTTGATATATCACACACTGGGTTTTGATTGAATTCTGCAAAGTTTTTTATGTAATCAAGCAATGTTACACAAATAATTTCAGAAGATGTAAGTTAGTTATGGCAAGACAGCAGATGAAAATATTCTGTGGAATTGCAGAAATACACTATCCCTTTGGGCAGATGAATGACTTTACGGGGTCTCACATTATGCACATTTTGTTTGTCACTTTGCAATATGGAATGTAGAAGGACAAACCTGTACCTGCGAACTGCTGTTAAAAGGTGCTACCTCAGTAGAGAAAGGCTGACAGACACAGAGAGAGGGGCTCTGTCTTTGAAAAAAAGCATATCTAGACTTATCTGCTCTCTGTCCCCTGCAAAAGCTGTTTCTCAAGGGTCGTGAACATTTTCCTCTACTCTGTCCCCTCTTAATCATGCTAAATTTAACCGTTCGTTTCTCCATCTTTTTTATCACTCTGTTGTGTTGTGTACACAAAATCAGTAAACATGCCATCCCTTGATTTCCTTTCCTTCTTGCATAGATTGAGCAGGTGTTAATCCAGTGTAGGCACCTACGGCCATGGTTGCTGCAATGTGGCATGGGTGGGAAAGATAAAAAGAACAAGTAGACATTGCCCAAGAAATATCCTCTGTGCCAAGAATAATAAAATATTGCTTTTTCCTTAATTGAGCAATATCCATTCCAAAATATAGTACTGTATTTGCCTGAAGATTTCTTTTCTAATACCCATAGGTCAGTATAAAGTCATCTATTAAATAAACAGGATTCTGCAGTCATCAAAGATAAAAAATGCTGGGAACCTCTGTAGTTTGTGTAGTCCAAGTTGGGTGATTTATTCTGTAGCAACAAAGCTGAAGGCATCATAAGAATAAGCCAGAAAATTTATTCTATCTTTTTTTTTCTGTCCTGTGCCTGATGTTACAATGAACTTGCCATCTACTCTTTAGGCCACATGAGGTTGCCCCATTGAATATGTATAACTGAGGTATATGGTAGAATGGGAGAAAAAGGTAACACTGATGTACCACCACAGCTGTTCATCAAACTTCATCTGAGAGTTGGTTTACATGCACAGGAAACAGAACTGACGTCTTGCACATTGGGGCACTTCAGTGTTCAATTCCAATTTGAGTGCTTTGCTTTCTACTGTGGGTTCTTCAGAAAAGAAAATTAATTCTCAACTTGCATTAACCAATAATGAAATTAGACACTAGCTATTCAAGGAAGATGATATTAGCATGAAGGACATATGTGTTATAGGGTCAGAGATGGATGGACATCTTGCTGTCCATCAGGAGATATAAATTCAAGAACTGCTGTGAATTTGTGCTGAAGTCTACCGACAGTCAACTCAGTTAGGAATATGTCATTTGGGTCAAGGAACCAAAAGTGATCAGATCAGGAAGTCCTTCGGTCTGCTGTCTCAGTGGAGGTAGGGGACTGAGTGCCATGCAATAGAAAAGACACAAGGCATAGTATGTGCTAGAAATCATGGAAGTACCTGGGGATGGTCAGGTAGGAAATAGGTCTTCTACCCCCAAAAGGGTGACCAGCTTAAGTATATCTACACCAATGCACACAGCATGGGCAACAAACTGGAGGAGGTAGAAGCCATTGTACAACAGGAAAATTATGATATATTTACCATCACGGAAACTTGGTGGGGTGATTTGCACAACTGGAGTGCTGCGCTGAATAGCTATAAACTCTTTAGAAGGGATAGGCCAGAAAGGAGAGGTGGTGGAATGGTCCAGTATGTCAAGGGGTGTTTTAACTGTCTTGAGCTAAATGGTGGTGACAACAGGTTTGAGTGTTTATGGGTAAGAATCAGGGGGAAGGCCAATAAGGCAGTTATCATGGTGAGAATCTGTTACAGACCACTCAACCAGGATCAAAAGGGAGACAAAATATTCTATAAGCAGCTGAGAGAAGTCCCCAGATCACTACCCCTTGTTGTCATGGGGAAATTTAACTCATCAGATATCTGCTGGCAGATACAATACAGCAGAGAGGAAACAGTCCAGAAGGTTCCGAGAGTGTGTGGAAGATAACTGTCTGACACAGCTAGTGCAAGAGCCAACTAGGGAAGGCTCCCTAATAGACCTGTTGTTAACGAACAGAGAAGGACATGTTGGTAATGTGATTACTGGAGGCCGTCCTGGGCATAGTGATCATGAAATGACAGTTTTTAATTCAGTTAAGAATTTTTAATTCTTTCATCAAATTTAACTAAAAATAATTTTAAAAAATCTCCTCATAGAATCATAATCTAGCTTGCAATTTTGATAAAGAAAATGAATGTTTTTAAACATTTTTTTTTTAATCTTGAAGATTCAGAGGCTAAGGGGCTTCTTTTCTTCATGATTATATAAGCAACTTTTTTTTTTTTTTTTTTTTTTTAGTTAGGAAAGAAAATGCAGTATGGATGGTCAGATGTAGAAGTCTGCAGTGCAAAGAACTGGATCAGGACTAATCACTCCAGGCTCCTTTTATTGTCTGTGGGATAAAAAAAAAAAAAAGAGAGAAAAAGCACTTTTAAGGTATGATTCATACCATCATAATGTAGGCATCTAAAATAGGTCAGATTCATTGAGCTCTAAAATATCTGGTTTTCTCTATGGACAGAGGCATGGTCACCCTAGGAAACCAGTCGCTTAGATGTGGCTATCTATGTTATCAAGTAAGGTGAGATGATTTTCACCCCGTGTAACTTTTGTGACCAAGAACAAATATGAATAAAGAAAGAAACATTGTCTTGATAAAAAGGCTTCTAATACAATGATATGTGCTGAAGCGCTTGTTCCGTGTTCCCTACAATGCCCTAGATCCTCTAAAACTTAAAGATTGAAATTTCTATCACAAAGGAAAACATGTTATAATACTGCATTATCCTTCATTCTGACTTGTGAAAGTGATTGTTCACTAAAATTAAAACTAACACTTGCCAAAAAGTACATAGCAGTGATCTAATCAAAGATTTGCATGCAGAATCCAGTGTTGATTAGTATGTGCATTATAATCAGTGCATAGAGCAGTACATCAGCATATTAGTGTATATATACATATATGTGTATATACACATACTAATAGATGCTTAAAACACAATTATAGATAATAATTATAGCTAAGAAAAAATGAAAGCCAACAGTCATATAAATTAATAAATGCCACCCATTAATAAATGCAGTCTATTGGTATGCAAACTAAACATACGAAAATGTAGGGATAAAGACACTAAGAACATGTCTTTGTCTTATTTGGAATTTGTAGGACTATTCAGGACAAGAGAAATTCTAGTGATGACATAGTTCCATCGCTAGCTGTGGAAAAGAAAAAACATTCACTGAATATTTCTGGTCTGCATTTAGAAAGGAAAATAGAGTCTGCACTGCCAAAGTATTATCTATTATGACATTCTCCTAAGTGGATGCTAAAGACCTTTTTTCCTCTTTTTTTGGTATTTTTATTATTATTTATATTTGGCAGAACTAGATAATTTAAAGCTTTTAAAAAGAATCCTGTACTGCTGTTCATTGGCAAAAAGCTTTGGCATACTGAAGAAGCCCAAGAGGCCTGGAAAGATCTCTATCTAATGCCATGTTGATATTTTAACAGCGTAAACAGGATAACTAGGGTAACTGTAGATGAGTTAACTTGACCTTGCTTCCGTGTGAAAGAATGGAAGGGCTGATATGGGACCCCGTCCATAAGGAAATAAAAAATGGTAACATAATTACTGCCAGTCAACATGACTTTATGCAAAACAGATTAAGTTAAACAAACTGCATAGTACTTTTATGAGATAAGAATTTTGATTATTTGATTTGTTTAATAAAGGTAACTATGTTGACAAAACAATGCTTTTCAGACTTCTGTTAAGCACTGATACAACATGACACCCTGATTAAAGTATTAGCACCAGAACAAATCCAAGAAAACATGTATTCAATGAGTCTAAACTGTAAAAATAAGAAATTGAATGTGTAATTGTTAACTAAAGCCTGCCAAGCATTGCCGGTGTGCTGCTACAGAGATCCTTTCGTGTCTGAGACACTGTTATTCAATGCTTTTACCTATGGCATAACAAAAAATAATAACAGAAACTAAGTTTTAGTAATACCTCTCTATAATGAAAATGACAAAGGGAGAGAAATGATGAGGACAGATTAGAGGCAGGAAGCGATTCAGACAACTTTCTAGCTAAGCAGAAACAATATGGGTATTAATATTGCCAATTATAGGCTATCTATTTTGGGAGGAGGCCATACAGGTTACACTTGTAGGACTAAAGAATGCGATGGCTCTAAAAAAATGGGACGGTAATGGTTGACGGTCAATTTTTTAGGGTAAAATAGCATCAAGTTGGCTAATGTGATCCATAGTTTTACTCTGGAAGGTGTTAGAGATGGTCTGTTAGTGAGTATGGTGGTCAGATCAAATTAAGCTCTCCATAGAGAAAGGCAGAAACAATGAAAGCTACCACTCTACAAACAGCTCTTACTCTGTTTGGGGCTACAAGAACAGAGCAATTTCTCTGGGATATATTGCAGATACAGTGGATGGAGAAATGGTTAGCAGGGGTTGTGTGCATCTGCATAAATAAGGCACAGAAGAATAGCGGGGAGTTTTTCCTTGCTGTGTTTGGGGAAACAAGACTTTGGCTACATTATTTGTAAATAAGATTGCACAACCTTGCTAGCCCTTGTGGTGTTTTGGTTTTTGTTTTGAGTTTTTTTATTTTAGTAAGCACAAAGGAAGTCTCAGAGTGAATCAAGAAGGTTGAGACAGTGCTGAAACTTTCGAGATGTTTAATGGAAAATTCATCCTGACAGTGTCCTGCTTATTTTCCTGTCCCCAGGGATTTGCTGTGTAAGAGGTGGAATGCTCTTCCGGTCCCCTCTGGGGGAGTCATCATTGGCATGGGAGGATAGAGCCATCTGTTCACCCTCTCACCCCCAATTCCCCACTTTTCCTCCGGTCTCCTTTCTCCAGGAGCATTGGAGAAAGACACTAATTTTCCACTCCTTTTTTCCTTCCTGGAATACTTTAAAAGGGAAAGATGACAATGAATCTGTAGGTCTCACCCCACTCTTGTTGACTGGAAAGGAGAAAGCATATATAAAAGCAGTTTGATGCTAACTTGAGAAGATATACCAGGTCGCATGCAGGCAGCCCCAGGACCCTGATCTCTTAGTCTTCTCCAGTCTCTAAGGCTGGGTTTTCAGAGGGCAACCAGGCAGCAGGAATAAGGGTTAATGTTTAGTTTTCATTTCTGTATGAAGCCAGACCTGAAGTTTGAAGAAACTGATTGGGGTTTGCTAACATGGTGGGGTTAGATAGCCTGTTTGAAGGGAAGCAGAAAAGCTGAAGAGAAGTGGAGACATGCCTATCTGTTGGTATTACTCAGTGCCTGTGCAGTAATGGCTGATAATGTGATGCAGAATCAGACTGGTGTATCAGACTCATGTTGTGAGGCAGCAGCCCTCATGCTGCCCTGCAACAGGGGCATGTACCCCACACGCCTAGGGGTGTAAAGTATCTTTGGTGACTCACTACCTTATGGTCCTGCAGTCTGTCCTCTCTGATCTGACACATGATCTGATGAGTAAAAAAAGGGGTTTGTCAATCAGCTGCATCTACTACATCTGTTCATGAAGCAGAAGAGCCTGCAGCAAAAATGAGTGAGATGTGGGCCAAACAAAGAGAAGTGTCAGGTAGGAGCAAGTGTACACATCTCATGGTTAATGCATGAGATTGGGCAGACTGGGAACTGAGAGACAGACTGGGAACTGGAGCAGGACTGATATCAGGGCTGGGAGACTGCAGGAGTCAAAAAAATCACCTGAAGTAATCATCACTGACACTCATATGAAATGTGAAGATCGGTATAGATGAAAAGGGCCAAAATGAACAGGTTATAAATAAAGAACTGATGAATAACATCCCTGCCTCTCATCATCTTCACCACCAGACAGGATACTATGTGCTTCTGTTTTTAATCCCTCTTCTAAATACCCTGTAATTCTGTCCTTTCTAAAACAATTACCCAATAGCTGGTGTCTTCTTTCTCTACCATCATCAACAGACTGTCTGTGAGGAGGGAGAGGGAAAAAATGAAATTACTGCAGCTTGCCCACCCCCAGCTTCCCTTGCTGGCTATGCATCTCTCCCACAGCTGCCACACGGCACTCAGAGAGCAATGAGCAATTTCAATGTACAAATGTCTTCAAGCTTTCTTATTTTTAGCAAAATCATCAGGGTTTTGCCCCATAATGCCTAAAAGGTCTCCTGAAGTTTTCTGATAAATTCCAACATTCCAACATTGTATCCAGATGGGCAAGCAATCAAAAGCATATATTTATCTTGGCTACGTTAAAGGGTGTGGGGGGTACGAGTGTAAGCTAGTTCTCTAGAGTCCCTTTACAGCAAATGGAGATGGACAGTTATTTTGTAAGGGAAATATGTCATACCTGTCTTAGGCCATTGACTTGTGATCATTAATATCAGACCCGCACACAAATGAACATAAGGAATAATAAACCTATTTTGAACAGTTCTTTTAAAATAAGTTGAATGCTTTCCTTACATGAGCAGAGCACATGATATCAACTCCATGTTGGCAATAGGGTTTTATGCTGCCTACAGAAGCTCTAAAGACACCCTAACTAGCATGAAGGTGAATACTGAGAGTGGATGGTATCTGACTGGGCATAAACTTCCTGATGCAAAGTTAACGCCTTAATTTTTTGTAAAAAAAAAAATAGTATTAGTGGTTGCAGTTTTACAAATCAGCACTTACATCATATGGCTACATATTAACTACAGTATGAACAGGAACATAAACCCAAATTCACTATATTGTGAGTCTACTCACTGTTAGACTTCAGATCTACTTGAAGAAAGGATTAATAACTCTCCATCACTCTGGAGGTACTCTAGAGATTAAAATTCACTAGTCATCCAACTTTCAGATAGTCATGCTTAGTTGAGATGAACACCACCTCACCAAATGTGCAGGGATATTCCATCCAGCTGAGTTTACAGCATCTCTTCACTTAGGGATATAACTTAATGGCCACTTGAGACCTGTATAGGAAGACTTAAATATTCTAATCTAGTTCAATCACAAGTTGTTTGTGCTGCAGAGGACATCAGATCACTGAACTCTTTGTAGTTTGCTTTAAAAATCATGCTGCTATAACAAATACAACTTGAATTGTGAATATCTGTTCTTAAGTGACTCATTAAGCTTGAGAAAAAAAAAGTATAAAATTTATCCAAGAAAACCAATTAACATAGAATGTGCTTGTTGAGAGAAAATAGGTCTTGTGGATTGTGATGGTTTTCTAGGTATACTACATTACTTCTGGAAATGCAGAGCTGATGCATTTAATTAAAATACCCCTGGTCTATACAGCACTAAAAATTTTCTAACAAGGGACAGAAATTAATTTATTAAAGCCAACTAATTTGAGACAAAATACTGTCAATCCTGTGGGGTTGTTTTCAAAAAGAAGGGAGCCTCAGCAATGGTTGTGGGCTCCTGAGTCTTGCTGAAACAATTTAGAGGGAATGGTTTGTAAGATTTTAAGATTTTTTAAATTATTGAGATTGTACTTGAGGCAAGATGTCTGTTTAAAGTAGATGTTAATTTGATGTGTGTGTGCAGCACGGTTACAAAGTTGAACTTGCACATGGAAAAAGCAAATCAAAATTATTTATAGACAGCCTTCAAAAGGGAGAAACTGAACAACCTACTTTCTTTTCCCCATCTGAAACTTAAAAAGCAACTAAAATCAACAAACCATTAAATTGGGGTGTAAAATTCTTTCAGTATTATCAGTCTAAAGGGTTGGTAATGTGAGGAAGTCTGAATGTGAATATTTTGAGGAGTGTGATTTTTAACTCATTGGTAGTTCTTTAAATACAGCCAACACAGAAGGGTGACAGACAACTCTTGTTTTTAAACTTTATTATCCTGTAAGACTATCTACATCACTTACCCATCATAATTTTTCAGCAAATGTTCAATTAACAACTTGACAGCCAACCATTGACTTTAAAACTATCCGATCTTCCCACAATCAATAAATCACAGCTGTGTAATTTATACTGCTCAGATACAGTTATATGTTTAGCAAATTTGTTGTGCTAAACAAATGTTTAGCACATTGTGTTGGTCACCATAAAGCAGTGGACCAAATATCAGCTATCTGATCCACTCCATAACATCTGCTTTCAAGAAATGACAGCAACTCTTTCAACATCTGTGTTTGGAGTTATTCACCTTTAAAAATTCTACTACCATAGCCTCAAAAGATTTTACAAGTCAGCAAAAAGTCTCTCAAAAGAGAAATGTATAGGAATGAAGTGAGGCATCCAGGAACGTTCCCTTATTGTGATTAAAAGCAACAGATGAAATTAAAACCATGTTCATTTACCATGATTACCTCATTCTCCCCTGCTACAAATGCTGTTCCTTTGCTTAATCAGCAGTTTAACTGAAAGCACACTCTTCACTTGTATTTGATTTTGTGGTCTCCCACTTCAGTAATGAAAATGTAATGTTCACATGAATATTTTATTAACATTAAGTGACCATTTTGTTTTGCGTCCATAAGCAGAACATGCATGAATCTTTTTTTTTCTTTTTCTGTGGAAATCACTTGACAGTAATTTTTTTTTAGCAAGCTATTATTATTTTTTAGACATATAAACTGCCTCCCATTGTGATCATGCTTGCTACAATAAGGATCTTGGAGATACACACTCCTCCTCCTGCCCCACAATCCAGCCATCTACAACATCATCTGTATCAGTGGGTGTGGTGTTTTAGCCATGACACCCATCGTCTGGGAGTTTTCATTCAACATCTCTTGAAGGCACATGAAACTGCATTAATTTCTAGTGCAAACAGTTTTGTACTCCCTTTGTTGTGATGATTAATCTTCTGAAATCAATAGTTGCACCTAAAAGCTGTGTGTCTGAAAAAATATGCTTCCAAGAACATATTGAAAAAGATACTCCACCTCTTCCTTCAGCACACGTGTTGCCTTCTGTGCTTTCCTTGTGCATATGAGCCCACCAAAATACGGAAAGTTGACACTTTTCAGTTCTTTAAATGCTGAGCAGGCCTGCAGTGTCCATTCATCAGGCAACCGGCAAGCTGAAGCCACCGCTTGTCAGCCACACTGTTCATGGGCCTGCAGAAGCACCTTCCTCCCATTTGAATCCCCACATCAGCAATCTTCCTCAGTTCATTGTATATGTACAATATATACATTAAACAAAACAGAAGGAGGCCCACCGTTAATTACTCATCTACACAATGTCTAGCACAATGGGAGCCTGAGGCTCCAGTGAGTTTCCCAGATGCTGTCTAAATAATGCAGATAGATGATAATTCTCCTTGAAAGCAGTCAGCCCGTTCCGAGGGCAAGCCTTCCTCATTTTATTCACAAAACTCCCACTGAAGTGGTACACTGAAAAAATGCAGGGAAGATTGTCCTCTGTAGTGACTCTATTTCCCCAAAGGTCTCCTTATCTTCCTGGTGGTCCAGCAAATGTTTTACACGAGTAAGAATTGCACCAATAGCTTATCCCAAACAGTAAGTAATGATTCATAATCATAGTTTTATTTTTTATCAAATAAGTAGAAAAAAAACAAAAGAGAAAAGAGAGCAAAGACTGTTTTATCCCTTTCAGCAGTAATAATCCTGGGGCTATTTATAAAGTGTATATATCCTAGAAATCCAATAAAACAAGACTGGAAGTAAACATGAGATCATCTAGACTATCACAGTGCCCTGAGTCAGGACAACTGTACTAATGTCATTCCCGTTAAATATTTGTGCAGCTTAAAATGCTACAGTGATAGGGACTCTATAAAAATCCCTTGACAGTCTACTCCAGGACTGCATTACCCCTGCTGTTAGAAAAATTATCCTAATGTCAAGATAAATTATGAATTAAGTTAGGCTCCTTTCTGAAGTTGTGAGGTTTTTTAGTTTGTTGGTTTGGTTTGTTTGTTTTCTTTGGGTTTTGTTTGTTTGTTTGGGATTTTGGTTGTTGGTTGGTTTGTTGGTTTGGTTTGTGGGTTTTTTTCTTTTTGTTTGTGTTTGGTTTTGTGTTTGGTTATTTTGCTCGCTTGGGTTTAAAAAAAAAAAAAAAAAAGCTAGAGGAAAAAGGGTTACTACCTAAAGCAGATGCAAAGGCCACCAGAAACAAAGGCAAATAGCCAAATGAATTGTAGGGCAGAGGGTAAGGCTGAATGCCTGGGATTATTTTGCTGGGGAACAGCCTCCAAGAGCAGTAAGAAACAAACAGAAAGAGAAAAAAGCTGAAGCAACCTGCCTAGGAAAACAAAAACAAAACAGTAAACGAATAGATTTTCAAACACAATGCTACCAGGAGAGAAACAGTGTTGGAAAAAGCAGACCACGAAAAAAACCTCTTCTGCTGGCATCCTGTTGTGTTTGGGCAAAGAGGCCTTTGCAAATTTTCTGTAAATATTGCATCAAAGAAATATTGATCTCTGACATCGGTCTCTTCTTGAACAAAAATACCCTGAAGAACCCTAGTTCTTGGCTATCCATGCAGGTCAGATAGGTACATCACAAAATCTCTTTTAGAAACAAAAATGAAAGAAAGAAAAAAGAGGACATTGTTTTCAACGATTTTTGGATACTTGCATGTTCTGCTCATACTCAAGAGGGGTACAGACTTCAGCTATTCCTTGAAAACATTTGGCTCTATTGCTTCAGGAGCCCTTTGTTTTTCTACAACGCGATTGGTTCTATTCTATCAGGGCTTTTTTTCCTTAAATAAACAACAGTATTTTTTTGATTCCTGATCGCTCCAGAAGGAATAAAAAGACAGCGTTTCCCCCCCCCCCCGAAACGCCTCATCATTTAAAAACTATTTGCTGATACCTGGCCCTCAGAAGAGCGCCTAAGGGACAGCGGGAACCACTGCCCTCCCCGCTCCCACCACCCCCGTTTCCCCTTCCCGCCCTCCGGAGCAGGGGCTGCCCCCGCCCCCGACCGGAGAAGGACCCGGGGACAACGAGCGAGCGGGCGCGGCCAGCGGGTGGCAGCACGCACGAGCGCGGCAGCCCGGGGGGTACTCTCCCCCCCGCCCGGTATTGCCCCCGGGAGGGTTAACAAAGGCTGTGATTTCCCGGGGAGACGCCCAAGCGCGGAGGCCACCCAGAGGCGGTTCCGGGGGCTGCCCCCGCCGCCGCCTGCGCGCTGCCGGGCGGGGGGAGTGGGGGGGGCTGGCCCGAGGACCACCCGCCCCTACCCCCGCCTAGCCCAAGCCTGCAGTCCGTAGCACCGGCCCGCCGGGGGACACGCTGTTGAATGGAGGCGTGTTCCCCAAACGATCTTTTTGGGGTACGCCTGTCACAAGAAGAAGAATTGTCTCCCTGTTCAGACCACGGGAACTTTGCTCAGTGTTTTCTCCAAAACACCTCCGATGTTATCGGCCTGCTTATGGACTTGACACTTGAAATGCAAATTTTGAGGAAGAAATGATCTAAAGGCACAAAAAAATACTAAAGCCTTTGTCAAAAAATAATAAACTGGAAATAAGGCAGCTTTATTCCCCTCAGCTTTATTCCCCTGCCATATATAGCGGTGTACAAGCTGGTAAAGTCGACATTTTTCCAGTATATATTTAAAATACTTAATAAAAAGAATTCCTGATTATGCACAAAGTTGCATAACCATGACCCCGATTTATTTAACCTGGAATTCTCTGGAAATCTGTGGGTGCAATATTCACGCAGGCAAGTAATCTTTACTTAAGAAAGAAGTCTTTTCAGAGACTATGATTTCTGAATCTCTTTCACTCATGTACAAAACCACTCACAGGTGGGGGAAGTGGCAGAAAATTGGCAGTCCCAATTTAAGGGGGTAGGGCCTCTGCATCCCTTAGGGTTACTCTTGCTATAGAGGGATACAGGATGCTGTTAGGAGTTACTGAATGAGTAGTATCAACAAACTATTTTACAAAACCATCTGGAAAGATGGCCTGTCCACCTTTCCAGGTAACACAGACTTCACAACTGAGTAGTAGCACAGTCATGGTACATTAGCACTCAAAGAAGCTGAGACAGGTTAGAGAGAAAGAAGTCGATGGGAGTTCACATCCTCTTACAGTAAGGTTATGAAATGTGTAACCAAAGTGACACTGTATCAGAAGTATGCAAATAAATGTACAAGGGAATAAACTGACTTCACCTGTTTGTGTAGAAGTTCAAGGACATCAAAATATAAATCACTCTGTTTTGTTGGAACAGATAACTGTATTCTCGATAGTGAAAGAAAGTGTTGCTGACGCACATAATCTTTCTCTACGCTGTTTTCCCATGGCTTTACTACCATCAGCTCTGTGATCCTGGCAACAGGTAGAAGACAATGGCCAAGGCAAACATCAAGCACATCCCTTTCAACTGTTACTCCTTATCCTGAAATGGAAAGACATTTAAAAATGAGATTTAGACTAAGGGAAAAAAAAAATGTATTTTTGAATGATGTGACAATGTTTGAAATTCAACCTACTCATGCATTGAGCCTCTCGGAAAGTGTTTTGTGAGCAGCCTGGCTGTGCCTTTGGACAGTATTTTACTATAGCTACATACAGATAGGGGCTGGTGCTCCAATCCCCCTAATGAAGGGGGAAAAAAAAGGAAGAACTGAAGAACTAGATCCTGTGTGTATTGGGCTTGCAGAACCAAGCTTCCACATGTAACTAAAACCAGTTGCATGCCCCTAAAGGTAATACTTCGATCTTACTATTTAACTACTATTCAGGCAAACGGTCTTCCCAAGGAAAATTCACCGATTGCTTGAGAAGTTAACTGCCTACAAAATAGTATTGCTGGTCACTGTTTATCATCCATCTGTATAGCTTAATAACCAAAACATGGAGTTTAAATACATTTAGACATAATAAAATAACCATTTTTTAATTATTTTATTTTACATATAACTAAGGAACTGCAAATACTTGAAGCATGGGAAACGGGAAACCAGCAGAGCTCTGTGACAGCAAAACTGGATAGAACTGTATTTGCTATATTAGACTAAGCTTCGTGATCTTCACAAGCAAGGTGTGTAATTCTTCAGGCATGTCTCTGCCAGTTTAGGGTGGATGGAGGTACGCCCCTCGCATAGATAATATATTTTGATAAATCTGACCACTACCCAGCACTGTTTATTTTTCTTGGAGAAAAAAGGAGATGGCTGGTTCACAGTTTATTGGCAGAAGCATAGTTTAGCAGGCAGGAAAGTTGCTAATACTAGCGCTATTTTGATGGTCTACTTTGTATATTAGACAAGCATTTCCATCAGAGACCTCAAACTAGAGAATAAATGTGGTGAAATAGAGGTGGTGCAGGGTGATAAGACAGAAGAAAAGGAATTGGAGAGTTAAAACAAGATAATTTTTTCTTTCATCATTGTGGAATTATTCTACAGAGATGATTTAAGCAAACATCCCCTGGCAAATCTATTGCAGTTACTGAAGATGCTGCTCTCCCTATTTGTCCACTCCTACGTTCTGCCTGAAATTACTTGGTGGTACAAGAGATCATGTGCTATGCTTCAACTGTTCAAATTCATAGCCCACTGTATCACTAGAAACCCACTTATTTCAGAAACTAAAGCTAGTATGCTACACCACGCATAGGAATAGCTAAAGCATGAGGCATGCCAGCCTGTAGGAACAGTGACCTGTAGCTGAGAGGTGGGATGGACAAGTGGTGTTAGTGCATTTATTTTAATTAAATGCCCCTGTAATTACATTGAAATGACTAGGAACAGAGGAGTTCATAGAAAACTCTGAGTAAGGCAGATAACCTACGTAAACTGGGGTCATTTGTTCTACAGTGAAGGTCATGAAACAATCATACTTTTTAACTTGTATTTTATGCACACCTGAGTCCCATTTTTTATGCTCTATACCCCAGTTATGCATTAAAAAACAAACCCCAAATATAATTGTGGAGAAAATAATACCTGTTACCAATCAACTACTGCTAAAAATTAACTGCTAAAGATGCTCCTTTTATCAATGCCAATACCGCAATAAAAAGCATTAATTTCAACCTTGAATTCTAGTCTATGCCTTTCTAATGCCTTTCTCATACAAACTGTTTGCAATTTTAGTTCTGCTAGTATATCAGATGTGTATTGCCCACACAGTCAAGAATAACATATGTGGAAGTATCAAGGAGATGAATGCATATTCATCTTTTTTACATGCCAGATGTTAAGAATGGTTGCTCAAGGTCACCAAGGGTATTTCATAAATATCTGAAAAATGTTTCCAAATTTCCAAGGGGGTTCCAGACAAAAGGTGTTTATGGGCCTGGATCGCTCAGGTTGGCAAGAAATTGTTTAGATAACTAACTCGCCTTATATCTTCAGTAGTGCAAGTACAGCAGATAATCTGCCCCATTACAGTCACGGACAGAAAATCAACTATTCCCGAGTTTTCCTATGAAACCTTCCTCATTAAGATCTGTTATGCAATCATTACATACAATCTAAATTTACAACTACCAGTTCTATGCATTTTTCCAGATACAAAAATCAAAGAACAGGATCAGGACAGTAAAGATTGCAAGCATCGTTTTCTGTGAGTAGTCGCACTGGTAGAGAAAGGTCACAGGTACCCTGCCAAACGTTATGCACTGAACCAGTGGCACACCGCAGGCACTCTTTTCTTGCTCCTGCGGCGACATCGGTGCCTCAGATCTCCAATTACTTCTCTCCTTCCGCTGCCCCCCCCCCCAAAAAAAAAAACCAAACAAAACAAAACCAAAACCAATACAAAGGAAAACAAAACAAAACAGCAAGGAACCTACTACCTTGTATGCAAATGTTAATAATTCCCCGTAAAACGAAGGGAGAAGTCTTTCTTCAAAAGCTGCTTTATTGCAGCGTACCGGTGAAACGGTCTTTTCCAATCACACCCCCGCCCCCTTCCAGTTACAGCTGTTCATTTCTAAATGGGTTATTATGACCCAAACCGCGGAGAATTTCGGGCAGGAGGGAGCGGAGCCGCGAGGCGGTGTCCGTACATGCGAGTTGCGGGCGGCCCCGCCGCCGCCGCCGCCTCCGTCGGGAACACGGGGAGCGCCCGGCCACGGCCACGGCTCCGCACGGCGGCAGTTGGAGGCGTCGCATCACTTTCGTACTCCCCCCCCCCCGCCCCGGTTTTATAGGCAAACCCGGCTGCTTCAGCTTTCGTCGCAGGCCGGCAAATTAAAGTGTCCCGACGGCCTGAATCCAGGGCAGGGAACCGCAAGCGCGGATGGGTGTTTGCGTGACCCCAGCCTCACGGGCATGTGCAAAGGGGCGGCTTCCCCAGCAGCTCTCAGGGCGGGAGGAGATGTGGCTGAGATTAGAAGCAGACTGGGCTGGACGTTTTCAGCGCAGCCTTCTCCTTTCATCCTCCGAATTTTATTATTAGTGCCCTCTCCGCACAACGCCGCGCTCAGCGCTGAATGTTTCGTGATGAACCGCCACTGCCCTCACTGGGGGGCGAGAGCCGGGCATTCCCACCCCGCAGTCCCCCACCCGGGCCCCCTGCGCTCCCCCTCCTTCCCCCGCTCCCGCCGTACACGGCAAAATGGGGACTGGCGAGCCCCCTGCCCCTCCCACCGCCCACCCCGGACAGGGCCCCTTCCTCGCCTGCTGCCCCGCGGCGGTGAGTCGCGCCCCCTCCCCTCCGCCATTCACCTCCCCCCGGTGGCGGCAAGGAGAGAAAGGCGCCCATTGATCCGCGGGCGCGGTGGTCCCCGGTAAACAAGCGAGACACCTCCCATCCCCCACGGCGAGCCCCCGCCTCGCGGGAGGGACCTGCGAGACCCCCACGCCGCGTGAAGGAGCGCGAGTGGGAGCGGAGGGAGCGGTCAGCGCGGCGGGGAGAGGGCCGGGGACCGCGCTCCCCCCCTCCGCAGCTCGTTCCTTAATTGCCTCGCCGCGCTGTGATTCCCCCGGCGGGTTCATTTCCAGAGGAAAAGCGGACGCTGCCCTTATTCGTCGCTAACGTGAAACACTCGGATAAATTAATTTAATTAAAACCGAGTAACATTGCCCCTCTCCTCCCCACCCTCCCTAGGTGGCATTTCCTCGCCGCACATCAATAGTCGTGGCGGGGGGCGGGAGCAGCCGGACCCCGACAGGAACAGCGCGGGGGGGGATACGGGGTACGGACACCGTGATACGGAGGCTCCCCGAGTGTTTCAGGGCGGGGGGGAGCGAAGCGATGGCGCGCAAGGCCGGGGGAGCGCGGGGGCGGGCTGACACACCAGGTGGGGGAGTACGCGTACGGTGTTGGGGGGAAGCCGCCGTGCGTGCGTGTGCGGAGAGGGCTGACGCACACACGCGTGTGTGTGGGTGTGTGTGGGGAGGCTGGCGTAAAGCACGCCCGGAAGCTCCGCGCCAGGGCGGGGGGGGGGGGGGAACGACAGCGACAGGCGGGTCGGCAGCACCTGACGGCCGTGGTTAGCTACGCCGGTGCACCCCCTCCACTATGTGTCCCGCCAGTCGGGGCTACGATGGATGGCGAGGCGCCGGGGCTTTCCGGGTGTACTGCTTCTCCCCGTCGTGCCCGTGCCCTCGTCACGCTCCGAGCTCTGTGAAGGCAGCGGTGGGGAAGGCTGGGGGGGGGGGGAATAGGGTTGGCGGGGAGGCGGGTCCCGCTGCGCCTCAGGGGGGCCGGAGGCTGTGGGCGTGAACCCGCCCGCCGCGGAGGGGCGGGAAGGGGTTGAGGGGCGAGGCTCCCGCTGACCAACGACGTCGCGCCGGCTCACATTCCAGGGTCTGCCCCGCCGCCCCATTGGCGAGCGGAGCCGTCCTTCGCGCGGCGCAGCGACCAATGGGGGACGGCGCCGGCGACGGCCGCGCCCCGCCCCGTCTCGGTGTGTGAGCGTCTCGGTAAGGCGGCGGTCACGTGTTGTTTTGCTCTTTAGTTGGGGCACTCGGTGCGCGATGTGTTACTTACGGCGAAACTCCCGCCGGCGTCGGCAGCAGTCGCCGCGGCACCAGCAGCGGCAGCAGCAGCGGCCGGGAAGCAGCAGCGGCGTCGCTGGTACCGGAGCCGGGGAGGACGCCGGGCGACCGCCGGCAGCACTCGCTGCCTAGAGGCGACGGCGGAGAACCCCGCTGCGGCTCCGGGCAGCCGCGCTCTTCCTGCGGAGGAATAACTTTTTTTTTCCCCGCTTCCCTTCTCCCCCCTTTCCCCCCCCCCCCCCGTCTCGGTTTCCCGCGGCGCTCAGATCCCAGCCTTGCTCAGCGGCGGGAGTAAAAACAGCGAAAGAAGCCGGGCGGCGCTCCCGCCGCGGGGTCGGGGATGGCGAGCCCCGCCGTGCTGGGGCTGCTGCCCCCCCTGAGCTCCCCACCTGGCCCCAACCTGAACAACAATAACAACAACAACCAGGGCGTGAGGAAGTGCGGGTACCTGCGCAAGCAGAAGCACGGCCACAAGCGCTTCTTCGTGCTGCGGGGCCCCGGCAGCGGGGAAGAGTCGGGGGGCGCTCGGCTGGAGTATTACGAGAGCGAAAAGAAATGGAGGAACAAGTCCGGGGCGCCCAAGCGGGTGATCGCTCTGGACTCCTGCCTCAACATCAACAAGCGGGCGGACGCCAAGCACAAGTACCTCATCGCCCTCTACACCAAGGACGAGTACTTCGCCGTGGCGGCCGAGAATGAACAGGAGCAGGAGGGCTGGTACCGGGCTTTCACTGACCTGCTCAACGAGGGCAAGGCGGCGGCCTGCCAGGGGTCCCCCCACCGCCACCTCGCCTCCCCCTTTTCCACCTCCTGCAGCGCGGCAGCCGCCTCCCTGTCCGCCGCCGGCGAGGACCTCAACTACGGGCTGATCACGCCGGCCGCCGCTGTCTACCGGGAGGTCTGGCAGGTGACGCTGAAGCCCAAGGGTTTGGGGCAGAGCAAAAACCTCACCGGCGTCCACCGGCTCTGCCTCTCAGCCCGCACCATCGGGTTCGTGCGCCTCAACTGCGAGCTGCCCTCGGTCACGCTGCAGCTTATGAACATCCGCCGCTGCGGCCACTCCGACAGCTTCTTTTTCATCGAGGTGGGGCGCTCGGCGGCCACTGGCCCCGGCGAGCTCTGGATGCAGGCGGACGACTCAGTGGTGGCCCAGAACATCCACGAGACCATCCTGGAGGCCATGAAGGCGCTGAAAGAGCTGTATGAGTTCCGGCCCCGCAGCAAAAGCCAGTCCTCCTCCTCCTCCTCGTCCGGGGGGGCCGCCGGGCCCGGCGGCAGCGGCGCCTCCGCCACCCACCCCATCACCGTGCCCGGCCGCCGGCACCACCACCTGGTCAACCTCCCTCCCAGCCAGACCGGCCTCCTCCGCCGCTCCCGCACCGACAGCCTCGCCGCTGGCGCCGGCACCAAGTGCACGCCGTGCCGGGTGCGGACAGCCAGCGAGGGCGACGGGTGCCGGGTGGGTTCGGTGGCCGGCAGCCCCATGAGCCCGGGCCCCGTGCGGACCCCCCTCAGCCGCTCGCACACGCTTAGTAGCGGCGGTGGGGGCCGGCAGGCGGGGAAGCTGCTGCCGGTGCTGGCCGGCGGCAGCGGCGGCCTGCAGAGCAGCCGCTCCATGTCCATGCCCGCCTCCCACTCCCCCCCTTCTGCCACCAGCCCCATCAGCCTCTCCTCCAGCAGTGGCCTCGGCTCCGAGCCTGCCCACCCGCATCACCCGCAGCGCCCGTCCAGCGGCAGTGCCTCCGTCTCCGGCTCCCCCAGTGACGCCGGCTTCATGTCCTTCGATGAGTACGGCTCCAGCCCCGGGGGCGACCTGCGTCCCTTCTCCTCCTCCTCCACAGCCAGCAACCGCAGCAACACCCCCGAGTCGGTGGCCGAGACCCCGCCGGTGCGGGATCCCGGGGGCGGCACGGACCTCTACGGCTACATGGCGATGGAGCGGCCTCCGAGCGGCCGCCTCTGCTACCGGCCTTGCACCGACACCGCGGCCGACAGGGGCCATCGGAAGCGGACCTACTCGCTGACCACCCCGTGCCGGCAGCGGCCTGCCCCGCCGCAGGTGTCCTCCGCCTCCCTCGACGAGTACACGCTGATGCGCGCCACCTTCGCAGGCAGCGCCGGCCGCCTCTTCCCCTCCTGCCAAGCCGGGGCTTCTCCCAAAGTGACGTACACCCCCTACCCCGAGGACTACGGGGACATCGAGATCGGCTCTCACCGTAGCTCCGGCAGCAGCAGCACCAACCTGGGGCCGTCGGCAGGGGGGGGGGGAGGAGGAGGAGGAGCGGGAGATGATGACGGCTACATGCCCATGACCCCCGGCGTGGCCGCAGCCTTAGGGCAGGGAAGCCGAGGCGGCGACGACTACATGCCCATGAGTCCCACCAGCGTTTCCGCCCCTAAGCAGATCCTGCAGCCCCGGGCGGGGGTGGGTGGCGGGTCCCCCGGGAACGGGAGCAGCTACAAGACCAGCTCACCCGGGGAGAGCTCCCCTGACGAGAGCGGGTATATGCGGATGTGGTGCGGCTCCAAGCTGTCCGTGGAGAGCTCAGACGGGAGACTCAGTAATGGCGACTATATCAATATGTCCCCTCGGGACCCCCAGCACGGGCCTCAGGCTCCCTCCCTCACCCCCCCGGACTTCTTTTTTGCCCCTTCAGGACATGGGTCCAGTGAGCCCCCCAAGCCTGGCTGCTATTCATACAGCTCCTTACCCCGCTCCTACAAGAGCCAGGGCCTGGCAAAGGACAGCGACCAGTATGTCTTCATGAACTCCCCGGGGAGGATGATCCCAGAGGAGTCGGTGTGCGGAGCGGGCCAGTCACCCTCTGGCACCTTAACACCCTCTAGCCACACGGTGCCTTCACCCCTGCGGCACAGCCGGACCGAGAGCTTCCTGAGCCAGCGGTGCCAGCGGGTGGCCCGGCCCAGCCGCCTCTCTTTGGAGACCTTGCGGACGATGCTGCCCAGCATGAATGAGCACCCTCTGCCGCCCGAGCCCAAGAGCCCTGGCGAATACATCAACATTGACTTTGGGGATGCTGCCATCTACTCCCCACCCTCGCTGCCTGCTGACAGCCCAGCCTCCTCCCTGGGCTCGGGCACAGGGCAGAGGCGCTCCCCCCTCTCTGACTACATGAATATTGACTTCGGGTCACAGTCACCTTCCCAGTCAGGCACGGTCTCGGTGGGCTCTCTGGAAGCGCTCTCACCAGGCTCTTCCTCCAGCACCAGCCAGCCTGACGGGCGCTACCTAAAGGCAGCTGTGGGGGTGGCTTGTTCATCCAGCCCATCTGATGGTGGGGACTACACGGAGATGACCTTTGGCATGGCCACCACTCCACCCCAACCCATTGTTCAGAAGCCAGAAAGTGCCCGGGTCACTAGTCCCACAGCTGGGGTGAAGAGGCTTACCCTATCTGGGGTGGAGGCTTTCATTCTCTCCAGCCCTCCCCCAGACCCAAATCGGGGGGCCAAGGTCATCCGGGCAGATCCCCAGGGGCGCAGGAGGCACAGTTCAGAAACTTTCTCCTCCACCACCACAGTGACCCCTGTGTCCCCCTCCTTCGCACACAACCCCAAACGGCACAACTCAGCCTCAGTGGAGAATGTGTCCCTCAGGAAAAACGAAGGCCTGGAGGAGGAGCAGGGTAGCAGCCCCATGTGCCGGGAGACCTCGGCTGGCTTCCAGAACGGCCTCAACTACATTGCCATTGACGTGGTGGATGGAACCCTGGCAAACTGTGACAAAGCCAGGTCGAAAACCAGGCATGTCCTGAACAGGGGCATCAGTGGAGTAGAGATGAGCGCCTATGCCAGCATAGACTTTCTGTCTCACAACCTGAAAGAAGCAAGTGCTGTGAAAGGTGAGTAGCTACATCTGACAGTGCCTGCCATGCGCGTTTGTGCTGTTTGTTCCTCACTAAGGGGTTGTGTTTTGTTGGGTAGGGTGCTATCACTCCTCATTTCCTTAAACCATCTCTTTTACACCAACAGATCCTGTAATAAATAGTCTTGGAGGAACTTGCTGGCTCTTTGTATGAGGAAAAAGTTTGATTTAGGGATATTTCTTCTACGTTTGAATTCTACTGTGCTATTATTCTAAGTGTATACTTCTGGGTACCCCACTAGAAGCTAATATTTACACAGTTACTGTACTTCATACTTTTCTTATGTAAGATTTTGGAAAGTGTTTGGAAAATGTGACCAAAATAGTTTATGTTAATGCAGTTTCTAGATACTGTTTAAAAATGTAACACAACTGAGTTAAAAACCAGGATTGTGAGGTTGAGGACGTCAGGTTACAAAAAATCCTTGGCTCTCTAGCTGGAAAGGTCAATCATACCAAAATAAGAAGGATAAATTTATTGTCTTGGTTTTGAAATATCTCTTACAAAAGTTTAACAGTAAATCATGGTGAGCATGGAATGCACATTTAAAAAAATAATAATAATTCTTCCCAGAAGTCACTATGTGCATGAGGTGTTGCATGTTGTATCGCACATTTCACTTAAAGGCCCACTCTTTGGTGGTGTGTAACTGTGTTCCAGCTGGCGGCTCAGTCCCAGTGTGCAGGACCACTTCACTGGCTTGTTTTCGCATGGACTGCCAAGTGCTGGGTGTTCAAAGACAAAAGCAAACCGAAGAAATCTGAAACTTAGGGGGACAGAGGATTTAGGATTTAATTATGTAGCTGTTCCTTTGTTGAGGTGCTATTTATGCTGGTAAAAAAAAAAAAAAAAAAAAGGAAAAAAGATGAAATACATATACGTCCCTGCTCCCCCCCCCCCCGCCCCTCTCCGAAAATAGCACCCCGCCTCCTCTGAGAGAGTGAGAATTTGTACACGGCTGGGCTCTGGTTGAGGAGGGCACAGCACAGCCAGGCTGTCAAGGATTAAAAGTTAATGTTGAAACACCATAGGGATTCTCTTTGCTCTTGAATTTATGCAAGATATGGTACTTTAAACCCGTATGCATAGATGGCCGTAGTGGGGTTTTATGGGTCCAGCCAGGTGAGATGACAGAGCACGGAAAAGGAGTTGCTTGGAGGTGAACAGGTATTCATAGTGCTGAGAGAGGCCAGCAATAATAAGCAAACAGGGACAGTTCGTGAGAGCCACGCACGGGGTTTTTTTTTCTTGTTTTCTCAGTAGCTAGTTGATTTTGAAGAAGAAAATATTTTCTCTCTTGATAGGAAGTACAGGAAGATGGAAAAGATGAGAGATCCACCGTTTGCAGAGCAAGCTTTGAACCTAATTAAGACAAGAGGATTGTTGAATGAAATGTCAGAACGCTTATTCTGAATGACTGGAAGGGTTGAGGGCAGAGCGTTACTTGTCTGTTGCTTTTAGTTTTTTGCTGGGGTTATTTTGAGGATCCCCGTGGCTTGACCGAGCCCAGTGCAGATGCTGCAGTGACCGCTCTCCTCGTCCAGCCGTGGGACTGTGGGCCCAGGCACCACCAAACCATCGTGTGCCTTGCTTTGCAAACTGGTTTTTTGTTTTGTTTTGTTTTTCACAAAATCGAGTTTTTCTTGAGCCCCAACTGCAAATCAAACCTCGTGTTGGGAAAGAGCCATTTCCACAACATTCTCCAAACTGCTGACCCTAAGGCGGAGGGATTGGGAGAATGGGCAGGGGGAGGGGAGCGGGCACCGGTTACCGAGAAAACCTGGAGTGGATTTGGCCGCGGTCACCATCCTGGTGAAAAGCGGGAATGGAAGAGCCGGTCGGTCACATAAGCAGGGGGAACCAACTGCTGTCCTTCCCATCCAGTAAACAAAAGGATAATCTAGTAAACATAGCCGCGTTAACGTGGTACACAGTGTACAGAGGAGAGGGTTCAGGTCTGCTGTATATTTGTCAAAGGGTGGTTGTAGCCTTGCCTTATTTTAATATCCGCATGTATATTTATTTTTCCTGTTTCCCATAAGCTTTCAAATGCAGACCACAACATTGAGAAGTGGTGCAGGGAAGCTCGTTGAGTTTTACTCTCCGTAGGAGGCAAGGCTGTCTTCTCTACCACCCTGCTTCCCTGAGAAGCGTGCAATGCCTGCTGGGCCTGCTTAGGGTTATGGGATTAATGTAGCCAATACCAGGCTAAGGCAGCAAGGGAAAACCTCCCAGGAGCATCATCAGTCAGCAGCGTGCAGGTTTTGGTACCAAAAATGGGGTTTCAGTTTCACTGCACTTGTGTCAGGCAAACTGGGAAAGTCATAGCATAGGGAAGGAGAAACACATCATAGAAAGACTTTATTGGTGTAGGTCAAACCAAGCCATTAACTTTAGCAAATTTCCCTGATTTCCCTTTTGGTTTCCATTTGGATTTCACAACAAAGCTCGTTTATGGAAGGACTTCTGCCACTGTTTTAAAAGAATACCAGGTAATGTGCCAGTGTATTTGAATTTCAAAAATTGTGATTAGGGACATTACTAAGACTTTCAGGTTTTACAGAGAAACACATATGCAATTTAAAGAAAACTGTATTTTGAGCGTAATCAAGATTATTTTAACACAGTAGTAATTCAGGTAGATTTGATATAAACTAATTTTATAAAAATGGTTTGCACAAGAGATAGCTTGTATAATTAACATTGTTTACTTAGTTGTTTGCACTTTTTTCCAAATTTTAACTGTATTAGCAAAGTGAGAAGCTTTACTTCTTCAAAACTTCTTCAAAAACCGAGATGTTTCTAGCAATTTTAAAACAATGGAGAATCTGCATATATTTAATACTTGGAACAGGAGAATCTCAGATACAGGGTATACAAACAAGCTCCTTGTAATTACTTTCTCAGTAAATTTATATTTCGATTTGTGTAAAATACATGTAAAAAAACAGTTTGGATTGTTCCTGAAGGTATGTAGTGTTATATATGTTTTGTGTGTGGATGAGTGTTTTAAGGGAAATTAGTTGTATCATTTAAAGGTGGCCGTTTTTCACATGTAGCTTGTATCTCTGCTATCAGTAACTTGCCTCTGCTGTAGGGAGTGCTGTGCTTTTGGAAATCTGTCCATATTATCCTGTTGTGGCAAGAGCAAGCGAGTGCATCCACAGCTGCTGTCAAAACAGAGAAACTAAAAGGTTGCTTGAAATTATTGTTTTGTTTAGATTTACAGTGTTCTGAAAGTTTTCAAGTATTTAAGAATTGGAGAAACACTTGCCTTCATCTGATGTGTAAATAAAATAATACTGTTACTGCTTGGTTGAAACTTGTTACTTGCTGATACTAGCCTTTGTTCTTAAATTATGACTGCTTGTTTGCTTAAAAACCTATGAACTGTGTATGGTTTTTGTTATTTATGGAGACTAAATTTACACTATTTTTTTCTCATATAATGTAAGTTATTTATTCCAGTATATTTATGGCAGATTACATCCAACAATGATATGACTTTTTATGGTGGATCTCAGCTCTGTTGAAGTCAAATGGAAGTTTTGTCTCTGTTTTGGTGGGGTTAAGAGTTTACCCTTTATTTGTAATCCTAAAATTCTTAAGTAAATTTAGGAATTTTGCTTAACTGAAAACACCAGGCTTGGGTGGGTTATCTTTAATTTTGTTTTCTGTTACCAAAATGCTCTGTAACTGGTAAATGTTTCTAGTAGTTGGTCAAGTTTTCTAAAATTGAGCAGATACTATGTGTAGTGGTGCAAAAAAAACCCCGAGGGTTGTTTTCCTCCTGTGTTAGTTTCTTTTGTCTTGATTTATTTAAAGAAGTCATCCTCTGTAATGCATCTACTTGAGATGGTAATAAGGTGATAGTGCTCCCCCGCCCCTTGTCAATTAGCAGTTACTTTTGTGAGGGTTCTATGATTGCACCTAAACAATAAAAAGCCTACCTTGAGAAATCTCTTCCTGTGTCTTTCTAATGGCATTTTAGATTATTGAAGACATAACCCATGTTTCCTCTTTTTGGGAAGGGGGGATTACTTTTCACAATGAATCAGATTATTAAGGTGGGGTTTTTTTCTTTCTAATATGCCAACTCCTATAAAGCTTTGGTTCTCAGAGCAGCATAAGAATGATTGTCTCGTTAAGAAAACTTTTATTAATTTTGTATTAAAAGAACTATATGCTGTGTTAGAAAAGTACACATTTTAAAATCTTTTTTTTTAATAAATTAGTTGTATTTCTCCTGCTAAGTTCTGTGAGAACATCAACATTAACATCTGAAAGCACTGAGCTACTTTTATTACCTTACATAGTTTGATTTTTTTAAAACCTCTTACATTTAAAATTAAAAATGTGAGATTTTTCTTTTACATTCTCTAGAAATTAGTTTGTTGCTTTTTAGACTGCATCTTAACAGCAGACCAAACCAAAATGGTTAGGTCTGAACCAAGCAGTGCCACTCTGTGAAACACAAAATGTAAACTGAAGTTACCTAAGATTAAATGAAGCCTTTGATATTTTAAATTATGTTGATTATACGGATGTCAGCCTCTTACAAGCAGATAGAATATTAAAATGCATAATGTCTATTTGACTTCTATTTTGCTTTATACTTTAAATTATGTTTAGCTATACTGCTCATAGAAAGAATGTCATGGTTACTTCGAGTCATTTAAGATAAATTGTTATAGACCAAGTTGAATGGTGGGTTTGTTCTAAAATGAACCAGTACAGTCATTGCTCAAGGCAGAGGAAATGCTTAGGTTGATGATTGCTTCTGATGGCTTGATTTCTTTCAAGATAGCTACAGAGACTTAACGTTCACTTGTAACAAAAATGGATAAAGGAATGTTTGAACAGAAAGTTTTAGGACATATTTTATATGTTTGGGGTTTTTTAATAAGGAGAGAATAGCATGGGTTTCTTTACAGTCGATTTACTATGATTTTTAAATAGCATTAATTATACTGGAATGCTGAAGTGGTATAAAAGTTGAAACACAGCAAGCATCCCCAGAAGAAAATTAACCTAGAGTTAGAGATGTAATCTCACTTTCCTTTCTGTTCAGCAGTTAAACGTAGGTAAATCCAGGTTGGTTTGGGGTTTTGTTTTTGTTTTTGGTTTGCTGTTTTTTGTTTGTTTGTTTGGGTGTTTTGTTTTTTGGGTTTTTTTTGGTATTGGACTTTAGAGAAAGCACCATTAAAATGTTTAATTTTAAAGTAATAAACATATAAAGAAATAGTGGTATCTGGAAACTTTTTTTCCCCTCCAATTTGTTCAGGTGTAGTATGCTTTCATACTGGTTGTACCCATGTTTTTCTCTTTGTGTCTAGATATGTTGTGTATCAGTCATAATATGTTTCAGCAGTTTATTAAGTTATGTTGGTGCAGTGTGTGTAGTAGCAATTTAAAGTGAGTATAGTGATTGGTTTGATAAATTGGAGCAAGTAATTATGAAGGTTTTGCAACCGTCTGCTTTTTGTTGTAGTTTCTTACTGGTTTTGCTTAGAAGTGACCTGTATATACATGGAAATCAGTAACATCCCTTGAATTGTTGGAAGATGGTGTTGTGACCCCAGAGTTCAGATATGTTTTGTTTGTGTGTCTGTTGTCTGGCGTGTAGTTATTTTTAAAGTTTTTGTGTGAATGTATGTAGGGGGTCAAGAGTGGCAGCCTTGAAAAGCCAAGTTCAGCTGAGCAGTTCACTTGCTGCCAGTTGTTGAAAAGGCTAGCAAGGGATGCGATGAACTTACAGAGTAGGATGAATTTTCCCCTGCATCTCTGTCAGCTACAGAGGAAATCAGGATTACTGGTTTAGATTGTATGTGCAGTTTCCACAGTGATTCAGGTAGGATAAATCCCTTAGTTGTAGAGATGTGTTTGTATTTAAAACAAGCTTTTAAGGCTTGGGTTTTATAAGCTGGATCCAAACCACAAAGAAATCAATGTAAAGAATGCTTACATCTTTACAAAGGCTCACCTGAAAATACACTTCATGGGGTGTTAAAAGTGCTAACCCATATAGTAACATTTGAGGCTCACTCAAAGACAGCAGTGGTCTGTAATCTCCTCTTTGTTGCCAGTTAGATAGTAATGAATAACTTTACTGAAAAATAGGTATGCTCACAGCATCTAGTCTGCTGAGTGGGTGCATGTTTGCATGGAGTTGCTAGCCATGGTGAAAAATGGGCCACTAAACTAGCACTGCTTAGGAAAGGTGTTCAATCTGATCATGAGAAATCTCTTTGGAAATCAATTTAAAAGGCCAAGGACAATAATTGGAGTTCTGTTACTAACTGTGCTTTCTTACTTTCAAAAATATTGCAGAACAGAATTTATTTTTTTTTTTTTAATCAGTGATGATGGCCCAAAATTTAATCTAAGTGTATCAAATATAGTGATTTTTAAAATGCCAGTTCTTGTGCACAGTGAAGGGCAGTATGCTCTGGGAAGAAGTACATTACAAGCTAACAGTAGGGAAATACTTTCCAAAATAAACATCTTTGAATCTAGGGTGGAATTTTGTTTGTTTCCAAATCCAGATTTGCCTGTCTCCATTAAATAAAGGTTATTTTAGAGTGTGTTTTTAATCTCAGTAAATCAATCACAGAAATAGTTAAGAGGCAAAAAACCCCAACCCACCCCCAGACGTAAGCCCCCACCTCTGACGGTAACATCCACGTTGCAGAAGAGTAATGCGATAGCTTGATTCCATGGATCAGGAGTGATTCAGTGGTTTGTTTACATTATTTGTCAATCTCTTCAGCATCCTAGAGGAGAACACTTCCTTCCTGGCAGATGGCAGCCCCACGGCCATGCACCTGCTGCTACAAGCACTACGCACTAGTAATCTACCCCAGCATCGCTGTTGACAAGAGGCTAATGATCGGAGACTGTCTGCCTGACAGCCTAAACAAAATAGGAACATATTTGTCCTTCAGCGAGGGGCTGAGAGATCTTAGAAAGGACAGTCAGGGCTGTATGCTGAAGAATTATAATGGAATTTAATTTAGACCTCTTTGGTAGTGTTTGCCGTGTGAGCCACTTTTAAGATAATGATGCTGCAGAAAGCGATGTCTCAAAGAAGGGATTTTCTGTTTCTTTAGCAGAGTGATAGCCGACTTTATATTAATAGCTCTGTGTGGATGGGAGGAAGGCTTGTGTGATTTAGCTGGCTGTGATTTAGCTAGTCCTCTGCAGCAGTCTGCCCTCTCTAGAAGCTGGGGGTTGGACGTGCTTGTGCAGGGCTCTGGCTCGTGCTGGTAAATGTGGCCAAAGCAGTGTCAGAATGTCTCTTTAATTGTTTATGAGCAGTGTGTTTGGCGCTTGCATAATGCATTCCCATTTCGGTCATTTGATTTGTAATATTATATGCTTTTACTATGTCATTAGACGAGGATCTCTTCTTTTGTCTTAGGTTCACGTGTCTCGTGTTTGTGTTTTCTTTTCTTTTTTGAAATGAGTGGCATTTCTAGGGGATGCTACCCAAGGCAAGGGTATCTTTGAAGTAGGCCAGGATGTTCTTTGCTAAATTTAAAAACTACCCAAATATTACCCAGAGTTTGTAGAGTATTAAGCAGGATTACATGACGCACGGATTAGACATTGTTGAGCAGCTTGTTTTTGTTTGAAGGGGTCAGAAATGGAGGCACTGGGGGTTCAGTATGATGCCAAAATAGCAAACTTGCTGATACCAGAAACAGCAGAAACTTCTTTGAAATAGTAGAGCGCAGTGGAGCATTTTCCCAAGCTTTTCCAAGTGATGCTGTAGTAAAATTTGTTTGATACATGCCATGATGATGAGTGTGAGGTATGAAACTCACTGTACCATTGGGTCTCAAATTCCAAATCTGTTTAGCAGTTACGCTGAAGTAGACTAACAACAATGCTGTAAGTGCAACTTGAGACAGGGGACTTCGCTTCTTTTCAGTCAAAGACAAATCAATAAATCATTCCAGTAACAGTGGGAAAATCTTGTCAATGAAATAAGATCTAAGCAGTTTTAGTTTTGCCTCTTGCGTTGTGTCCTCCAGGCAGTATATTACTTAAAAACAGTTTTTAAGGCTGTCCTAATGACCAGTTTAATCCCTCATTATTTTGGGTATCATTAAACTAATGTATGAAATGAGAATTCAGAAGATACTTTTTTTTTTTTTTTTTTCTTTGGATGTAGGCTTTTGTTCACCAGCAGTCACAAGATTGACTGAACAAGACATCTGACAGTCTTTTGGGGAAGAGTTAGGCATAACTCTTACATAGGAGACAGTTATGTTGAGTAGTTGCTCAAGAACAGGAAGACAATAAGGATGCTGGCTTAGCCTGCCTTCACTGATGGAGGTAACTGAGGCAATAGAAAGCTATTTGTAATAGCTGGTAATGCTGCATTTTAACATTATTTAAAATAAATAAGAATAGAATATAGACAAATGGATGTAAAACTTATCAGTTTTCTAGTCCATTTTCACAATGTAAACATTGAAAAACGTTACAGGAAGGTGGACTTGCATCTTTTGCAACAGATTTGAGTCCTGAGCAACTATTTCTGCCAAAATTAATGAAGTACAATAATACTGTCTCTTTAACATAGAAAGAAAAGTTACACATTTGTTTTAACTGTCTTGTACAGAAACTGTTGATGAGCAGTTGTGATAGTGATTATGGCTGAAGTTTTTAGTGAACTATGAAAAGTGACTTTATGATACATTTTATGCTAGATCAAAACTAATAAACTTTGAACCTTTACGTTTGGATTTGGAATCAAATTTGCATGACATAATGCAAGAGTACATAATTGTCTCCATGGTGAAGTTACAGAATTAGTGTTTATGACTTTAACAATAGTTACACATTATTATGTGGAGGAGCATTAGGAATATAATCTATCTATATATATATATATGATCCTGAGGCACAGAATACTTGAGAGAATTGGTCATAAATTTTAGTGGTTTGTATTTAGGATTTATAATCCCAATAGTCTAGCTAATACCAGCAAGAGTTTCTAATATGCACCAATGAGTGGTAGGATAATGTTTTCTTTTGGATTTCTACAGAAATGTATCTAATTACCCTGTTCTGTTTTAATCTTTAAATATCAAATGAAAATCCTGTCAAGATAAGCCTTTAGCTTATAACTGGTGTATTTTTAAATAAGGAGTAGATTGTATGGGTTTTAAATAAATAAATTGGTAGTACTCTGTTGTTGAATATTAGCCAGTAGGATGATTTCCAGATATAAATGCACCAATTTATTTCAGCACTGTAAGTGACTTCTAGTCCAGGTCCTGCCTTAACTTCCTTTTTTTTTTTTTCCCTGTTGGTATGAATATTCAAATGACAGTAAACTAAAAGCTTTGTAAGATATGGTAACATGAGATAGTCCATCTGTTATTTGAAAAAAAAAGTCAGAACTTGATAGTAATGAAATAACTGTTGGGGTTTTTTTATATTGATTTTTAGTAGAACTAGAATTCAGCCCTCAGGGAATAAACTGATGCACTTGTATTTTAATAAATGTATACTTGACTATGCTAGGAAGTAGAAACAAGAGACTTGGACCTTGGAACTTGTGTGAGTACCATCAAACTAGTGTGCCTGAATGCACAGGGAGCTGGTCTGTGCTGTGAATGAGCTAGGTAGGACATTTAGATGGAGTTGTTGTGAGAGGTTCTTTAGAGAGTCTCCTGTGAGTCTCAAATTATTCCCAAAGTCCCAAGTCTGCTTCATTGGTCACAAACATGGCAAGCTTTAACTTGCCATACTTGCCGTGTGGATGTTATGTTGTCATATTAAGAGAAAATACTGCAACATCCTCTATTCCTCTCGCTCCTCAGTAGATTATTTCCATTTTATTTGTATGCATAGATGGGCTGTTTTAATTTTTACAAAGTAATAACATTTCAAAGTAATAACATTTCAACCATACTATTTTTAAAAAAATATATTGAGAGTTTGCTATTTTGGGTCATGTAGATTCATGTGTTCTATTTATTTTGTCTTTGCCAAATAATATAATTGTATTGATTTTTACTAATAATTTCCATATTGTTATAGCATGGCTTGCTCTGTTTCCTTAGTTAAGCACAGGAGAAGCAGAATGCTGGGGGATTTGTTACTTGGTTTTGGTTGGTTGGTGTCTTTTGTTGGTTTGTTATGAAAAATGGTGCTGAGATTTTAGAATGTGCCTGGGAAATAGCGAGCTCTTTTGAGGATTGATGCTTAGTAGACAACTTTAGACTCATCACTCTGAGTGGAATGAAGTGTATTCATTTTGTCCGTAGTCAAGATTCTTAACTCTGAAGATATTCTTACTCTTTCCCACTAGTTTGCTTTAGATGCCAGCCCCTTTATCAGGCACTGATTTTTTGCTTGTCATCTTGAGGCATATGTTTTGTGAAGGGCTATCTGAGCAGCTGACACTTCCTCATTCCACTCTGGAGGCAGAAAGTTCCATTAGGTTCTGCAGAAGATGGCAAAGCAGTAGACAAGTCTTTTATTGAAACTGTATGTTAAATTTCTTCATTGCAATCTTTTAATTTATTTTATAGTCATGCAAACCCATTGTTTCATTGGACCACGAAGGGGCTTTATCTCACTCATAACTCTAGCTGTGGTTTTGTGTGTGTGTACCCGAGTAACATCTTTATTTTACTTCTCTACTGAAAGAAACAATTTGCATTTCAAAATGTCTCAAAATATTTAACTTGTTATTTACATCAGATGCAAACAAAGCAAATTCTTACCCAGAAGTAGGAAATAAAGGGTACATAAAAACCATTGTCTCATGGGTTAAAAAAAGTCACAATCCTAAAAAGATTTCTATTTTGTAATTAACAGTTAGTCCAGGAGCAGGAAACACTGATACAAATTCTGTGATTTAGGAAAAACATTGGAAATAAGTGGTACCTGTATTAGTGTAGCATATAGTCTAGTGGGGCTGTGACTGTAACTGTTGTAATGAACACCATTACCAGCTGTCTTTGAAGTCTGAAATTTTGTTTCTGCATTGGATTGGATGCTGCTGGAGAGGTTTTTTTTCCTAGTATGTGTGTTTGTTTTGGTGTATGATAGAATCATAGCATGCCTTGGGTTGGAAGGGACCTCCAAAGGTCATCTAGTCCAGCCCCCCTGCAGTGAGCAGGGACATCCTCAACTAGATCAGGTTGCTCAGAGCCTCATCAAGCCTGACCTTGAATGTCACCAGGGATGGGGTCTCCACCACCTCCCTGGGCAACGTGTTCCACTGCTCCACCACCCTCATAGTAAACAACTTCTCCTAATGTCCAATCTAAATGTACTCTGCTCTAGTTTAAAACCATTTCCCCTCATCCTGTCACTACAGGCCCCTGTAAACAGCCCCTCTCCAGCTTTCTTGTAGGGCCCCTTCAGGTACTGGAAGCTGCTATAAGGTCTCCCCAGAGCCTTCTCTTCTCCAGGCTGAACAACCTTAACTCTCTCAGCCTGTGCTCTAAGGAGAGGTGCTCCAGCCCTCTGATCATTTTTGTGTTCCTTCTCTGGACCTGCTCCATCAGGTCCATGCCCTACCTGTGTTGAGGGCTTCACAGCTGGACACAGTATTCCAGGTGAGGTCTGACCAGAGCAGAGCAGAGTGGTAGAACCCCCTCTCTTGATCTGCTGGCCACGCTTCTTTTGATGCAGCCCAGGATGTGATTGGCTTTTTGGGCTGCAAGTGCACATTGTTGGCTCATGTCCAGCTTCTCCTCCGGAACATCCACCAGAATGGTGGACAAGAAGCTAATGTTAGCAAGGTGAAACACAGGAAGTTCCACCTCAACACAAGGAAAAACTTCCTTGCTGTGAGAGTGACAGAGCCTGGAACAGGCTGCCCAGAGGTTGTGGAGTCTCCTTCTCTGGAGACTTTCAAGACCTGCCTGAATCTGTTCCTGTGTGGCCTGCCCTGGGTGATGCTGCACTGGCAGGGGAGTTGGACTCAATGATCTCCAGAGGTCCCTCCCAACCGCTACCATTCTATTAAAAACAACAACAAAAAACACACACGCACAAACAAAAAACAAAACAAAAAACCCCAAACAAACCTAAATCAACAAAACAAAAAGGAACCTCTAAGTCCTTTTCTGCAGGGCTGCTCTCTCTCCTTCAGCCTGTATTGATAATGAGGATTGTTCTGACCCAGGTACAGGACCCTGGTATTAAACTTTTCCTCTGCTTCTGTAATGTGGGAACATTTAATTTTGGCAGAGATTTCCAAGATTTTTCATAGCAGCAATGAGATATTAACAGGGAGGCTTGGAACCATTTCTCTTCTTTCTCATGTAGTGTCTTAGGTCCCTTTTTGGCCATTTGTGACCACATAATATCTTTCTGTAATAGTAATAATTAATTACTTCAATTAATTTTTAAACTTTAATTAAAAATAGCTACTGGAAATAGGGACCACTGATACAGTATTAAGTAGTCCATGGTCTCTAATTTGGAAAGCTGTGATGTGGAGGAACCCATCATTTACAACCTGTTCATGTTGGGTTTATTTTAGATGTCTTTTATGGAAATAGTTAAGTGATACTGTTTTATTCATGCTGTATAGGAAACTGTATCTGTGTTCTCTCATCGCTAGCATAGATTGAATCTAGCTTTGGTTGTTTTGGTTTGTTTTGGTTTTTATCTTAAGAGGTTTTTGATGACAGTTGGAAAGGCTGAGGCATCAAAGTGGAGGACGCTTTCAAAATTGTTGCACCTTTTATTAGTGCCTGAGGTTGTCTGGTTGGTTCTTCCTCTTTGTAAACAGGCATCTTGTGATTGCTGCAGAAAAGTTTTGTTAGGATTTTTTAGCACAGATGGGTTGACATTACAAACAAACAGAGGAAGGATAGCCCAGAGGAGGCCATTTATCCCTGGTTTTCCTAACAGGTTTTGTGGAATTAATCTGTGCTGGGCTCCTATTTTGGTCTGATGGACACAAGAGTATAATTAAAAGTCATAAAAATCTTTGTCTGAGGCCACAGAATGGCAACAGGTGTTCTGAGTGAAGCTGCTTAATGCCTTCTGTGTTGTAGATTCTAGCTCAGGTGTCCCTGTTATGTACAAAGGGTCCAGGTTCCTGGTTTAGATTTCCACACATACTGTAAGGTGTTTTTTTTATCTAGTCAGTGTTCTTGCACTTTGCACAGGACAGAGAGGTTTGGCCCCGTCTGTCCTTTGCACGTTATTGGGAGCCTACCAAAACAGTCCTGTTCAAATGAGGATCCATAAGTAGTCACTGGAAGGATACAGATGCCTTTTAACTATTGAAGAAGCTGCTGAAAGCCAGACTTAGAGACTGGCACAGACCTGTCTTCCCTGGCTAAAGAGGGAGCCTATGCACTTGGCATAAATGGAACATCTAATTTCTGGAGGTCTGTGGCTTGTAAGATCAGACTTGCTGTGTGGAGTCTTATTTTAAGTGGAAGGACTTGAAATGTGACTGATATTTGTCTGTGGATCAGCTGGTGTAGCTAAGTAGTCCTGCCTGACCTGGACTGTACTCTAGTTAGTTTATGATGTATTGTACTTGTTCAGTAAATGTGAAATTAAAAGGGATTTGTGTTTTCTCTGGCTATGCAGCTGCTGCACTGTTGGCTGAATGCTTTTCAATGTATTTCCCAGTCAATCACAATACGGGAAATATGCAATGGTATCAGGGCCTTAGCACTTGAAAGCAAACTTGGGCTTTAAAGGTACAGGTGCCTTGGGGCAAATACTGATATTTTGCAAGGTATTTCTTCATGTGCATTGTCTGTGATCTTTCCTTTTCTGTTCTTAGCACAGTGTCCTTCTAGAACAGCACTTTATAAAGTCTCATGTACTGCATCATAACCTTATAGGAAGTTACAGTTCCTTAATGTGATATCCTGAAATGTTCATCACACCTATTTGAGATGTCCTAAGCAGCTTCAAAGAGTTGGGATGCTGGCAATGGGAGGAAATCCATGCAGGTCTTTGTGTACTGGAAGCATCTCTGAAGACTAGGGGAATTTTCTGCTGAGCATCATGGGACTGGAGCCAAACACTTATGTATCCCATCTTAAGTAACAAAGATGGTTTTTAAATCTGCTTTATAGAAACAGTCCCAGCAACATAATACAACTTCAAAAAGGTGACAGTGTCAGTTATACAGTTGTGTGGTCAGACACATTGATAGAAGTAAAATGTATTTTTCAAAAATCCTACATGGGGTACTGGTGAGCCTTTTTAAGAACATTGAGTGTCATTAGTTGCTTATAAACATATGTACTGGCAACAAATCAGGGGAGACACAAACCAAAACAAAACAAAGACACCTATGTGAGAGTGCTTGGAAGAGGAGGAAAAACAAGAACTGGTGAAACTGTAGAGTACAGCTCTGTTTGTGCAAATATTTACTGAGAGCTCTTGTAATTACAGAAGAAAGCGCATCTTGCTCTGGAGTTAGCAAAATTGCATGTAGAAGATGCTATTTTTTTTGGTCTCTGAAGTTTTGAGAAAAGTGCTGTGAAAGCACAGTGCTCTGACAGCATAGTATTTTTTGTATTTTAATAATTATTTTTTTTCTTGGGGAAGGTAACTTTTTGTGCTTGCATGTTTTAGGGCTGAAAAAAGATTAAGTGCTGTTTTCTAAGCTGATACTCATTACATGTCTTCTATATTCCTGTTCCTTAGGGTAGGTAAGACTTGGCTTTTTGCATTCACCTTCTTTAGCTGCCTTCCTTAAAAGTGAAGCTTTAGCATCTGTTTGGTCTTGCAGAGCTTGTGGGCTTCCTTCACTTTATTTTTGCAGTAAACTGTTAGATGGTGAGGGTTTAAGGCACATCCAGTGGAGCTGGAACAATCTCCTTCATTCAGCACAATCTGTGTTTATTGCTTGAGAAAGAAAGTAAAATATGAGTAAGGCAGATGAGATAATTACTCTATACTTTCTGCTATCACAGGTTATTTTATCACCAGCTTCCAGTTTTGAAACTGATGTTCTGACTCAGAAGATAGATTGTGACCATCAGATTTACTTTTCTAAGCAGTTTACTAAGCTATTTGCTTCTGCTTTCCAAGAGAGTATTGGTTAGCCTTCAGGAGTGATATGTGGATGATGTTTATGATGGCCATGTGACAAAAATACATCCTCTTCTTTCATGTCTTAATATAATACTAGCTTCTGTATGCAATACAATCCATATCGGCTTCAGAAGGAAATGCTAATTCATCTCAAGATTAAATTCAGAGCAGGAAGCTACAGGTGCCCCTGTTTGTTTTAAAAATGCAACTTCTGAAAAATATTCTTTTTTAAGAAAATGTATTTGATGCAAGGAAAAATAAAATCCACTTTGTAAATAAGATATCGAGACATCATTTTGTGTTCATTATTGAAGCCTTCGTCTTTTTATTGAAGGAATAGTAGGAATGTCTGCTGGGGGGATTCTGTTGGAGAAAGAGAGGCTGTTTTCATGGAGGTTTAGTGGATTGCTGTCTAATAATAAGTATTAAGGCTGAAGTGGAGAAAAGTGTTGAAGTCAACAGGAACAGGACACCTTGCTGTATTTGGGAATCTGGCTTTCAGACGGTATCCGCTGTGCTAAGCGTAGCTGTGGGTTGCAAACCTACAGTCACAAGGATGTTAATGAGAGCTTGGCTCATGGTCATTAATTAGCTGGCTAGGATTACTTTCATAAACATTAGTTGGAGAGATTATGATAGCCCCATTGTGTACCTGAGAAAAGGGTAAGATATTTTGATAGCTCTCTGTGGAGGTATTATAAAGTATTTGCTTAAACTCAACTCTTGGTTCTAGACAGGATCTGTCTCCCAAATCCCATATCTGAACTGTGGAACCAAGACATTTTCCAGGCCCTGGGTTCATGGCATGGACACTCCAGTCACCTTCTGACTTCATGGACGGTGACAAAAAAAGGTGCAAGTTCTCATCTTCATCTCCCAACCCCAGTCCTGTCCCCTGATACTTACCTAGGGGGGGAACCCAACCTCAGGCAGGGAGGGAGTCCCTGAGCTCTGCAGTGGGTTTTCTGGTGGCTTCCCATAATAATCGTGCTTACAGCTCAGAATGTCAGGGCTGTTGGCTCAGCCCACTCGACTCATTTCAGGTGTAGCTGTAGTAATTTCTGAGTATCTTATATTGAGACTAAATCTACCTACATATATTTCTAAGACTGAATTTATGTATTTTGTGTTACATAGATTACATTTAACAGATGCCACAGGAGTCAGGAGTATAGCTGAATACAGCAAGAAACATAGATGATTATAAAATAGCAGCTGTAATACTCTAATGAGCAGAAATACATTTGTAAATGTTTTTAACCAGCACTAAGCTAAACTTTTAATTCAGTCAGAAATAATGTTCCTGCAGAAATATTTCTAAAACTTAAAAACAAAAACAAACAAAAACAAACAACAAAAAACCTCTTCTGTGACATAGTACTGAACCTGGCAATCACTGGTGGCTGGGTGTCACAAGTACCAAGGTGTCTAGTGAAAGAACGTGCTCATGAGTGACGCAATGAGGAATAGCTTGCTCTGCTTGGAGGAAAACCTGCTGGCCGTGGCTTGAGTGGTGGCTGGGAGCTGTATCCCTAATGTGTCAAACTGGTAGGGCTGTGCCTTGGTTTTAGCTCCCCTCATTATGAAAGGTTTGTAAATGGTTTGGAGCATGAGGAAGTTCACCTTTTCACAAGGTTTTGTTGTAGTAGCTTTTTCTGACAAATTTAGTCTTCCAAATTTCTTTTGCAGTATTATTTCCAAGCACTTTCCTTTTTTATTGTTTGTTTGGGTTTTTTTCTTTTAGTTCTTTTATGTGTTGCTAACAGGATCAATACATTTGATAAGTCATAATCACAATTATATTCAGTTAATTTACTGTGGTTAGTAGAAGAATACATTGTGCCTATGTGCATGTACAGTGGCTGGTACTGTAGGCTCCATTAATAGATGCTTCTAAAAACAGCAGTATAAAACCCCCAAAGTTTACAGAATAATAAAAACCCAAACCTTTAAAATAAGGAGACTCTGGCTTTATTTGTGGAAATTTTTTTAATTTTTCTTTTATCCAAATGTTTGCATATAGAAGCTTGAGTTATTGTTTAAGTGGAATTAATAAAGCAAAAAGGTTAAGGGCTTAACCTGATTTGTGCCACTATACTCTGAACTACAAGACATAGTCATAAAAGAACAGGGGTAATATTATATGCAACAAGATTAATAGTTGAAGTAAAATATGTAGCTGTTTAATGACTCAGTGATGATACTTCAAATGATATGAAATTGATAAACTGTTCTTACATTTTCTAACCAATATTCCAAAAAAATGCATCAGCTCATTCTTCTTTCACTGTGAGAAAAGGATCCTAACCTCGTCTCATGGAAAAAACCCCAACAAAACAAATCCTTAAACTTAGACAGAACAAACTGGGGAAAACAAAACAAAACAAAAAACACAAACAAACAAAAAACAAACCAACCAAACAAAACAGACAAACCAAAAACAAAACAAAACAAAAACACAACCAAAAAAAAAAAGGAAAGAATCTTTGTGTAACTTACTGAAAAAGATTTGGTCAAAATTAAAACAAATTGTAGGAGTTATTTGTGTCAAATATTGAAAACCTATGAAATTACATCAAAAGAGTATACCTCTTTTTCTTCTCTTTGTTTTTTCTTCTTCCTAAAGAGCGGACTTAAAGTAAATGGGCAGAATAAAATAGTGACCTTCATTGAGAAACACCGTACATCTGTGGATACTCTTTTCTCACCAATAATTTCCTTTCACTCCCTCTTCCCCATCCACTTACACACTGCAACGCATTTCCCATCCAAGTCTTAGAAACCTTTTCAGGTAACATATAGCACATTTTTTCTTCTCCCAAGAGTCCTGCAGAAAATGTTGGCCAACTCTACAAGGCTTTTTATCCCAGTTTTGCAGGGTTGTGTAGAAATGCTTGGGCACTGTGTTTCTGGGCCTCTCCATTGTGCTTTTAGGTTGTAGATAGGGAATTGCGGTTCCTGTTGCAGTGTGTCTCAGTACACAGAGTAAAGGAAGGACAGCATGTTGATAGTATATGGAGGACCGTGAGCCTTAACTGTACATTGGAAGTAAGAGTTCAGCTTTCCTTGGGGCATCAAGCAAATGTGTGACTGGTTCAGAACAAGCAGAAGCAAGTCATTCTTCTTGCACTCTCTAGTTCAGGTGTGAAACTCCAGGTGGTGTGAAAGTTGGGGAGAGCCTTGTGTTTTAAATCATTCTGCTTTATGGGAGATAAATGTCTGTCTGTAGGACAAAGGAATGCTCCAGTCTGCATGAAGACTTTTTAAATCTGAGACCTCTTTTGATGCTGGGTCCCTAAGTCCTGTTGGCAATGATGGAGGCAGGGATCAGTCTGTTCACAAAGTGTCTGGATTAAATTTTTCTGTTCCCCTGCCCACGGTATTTTGTGGCTAGAGCACTCACCCAGGATTAACCCACACCCAATACCTTTCTGGTTGAAAAAAACAATCTCAGTCCTCTTTCTCCCCTCACCATCCCTAGTGCATCTTAGCCACATATTCTTTGGTAGAGTGCTCTCATTTTTTCTTACTGAAGCTGTTTTCATGGAATAATTTGATATACACTGTAATGGAAAGGGAGAGTGAACATGACTTCCCACAATTTACATGAGTCCTTATCCTGGTTCCCATGAATATTTAAATTTTTAATATGAATAATGCTTCAATTTAATCACTGGAAAAGATTGCTTTTTCTCCCAAGTGAGAGAGAGAAAATGCATGCTTTTAAGCTCTTTGAGAGCACTCTAACATTGTGTGTTCAGGCATATGGATGGACATAACCTAGTGGCACAGAAGCAGCTATTGGACTTTGATATGGGCCGTTGATATCTGGAATGGCAGTCAGGCTCTCCCTTGTGGTTCTGACCAGAAGTCTGAAAATAATTGCCCACCCCTGTTACCTACCTGAAATAGGTCCACCAACTTTGATGGCATTTCAGTTGGTAGTTGTGTGAGAATATCAAGCTCTACATAAAAGAGCTCCTCTTATCAAACCTTGTTGCCCTTGTTAATGGCTACATACATAATGGATACATATTAGAAGAGGGACAAATATGCCTTTGACATCCCAGATGAACAAAGTTCCCAGCAGTTGTAGAGGTATGTAAAAGAATACGGTCTTTGCTCTTAAAATGAATACCAAGTGATTCACCTCACAGACTTGGGGACCTTTCATAACTCTTACTCATCTAAGCCTAATATGAAATAGGAAAGAAGACTTTTTGCTTAGAACTGTTTCTTCTCTAAGGAGCTAGAATGACTAGCTTCTTATAGGGTGAGTAGGTCAGAGATGGAGAGGTACATGTTGGATATGTCTGAAGCTGTCTGAGTGTTGCCTAGAGTATGCTGTAGGGGCAGATGTGCTAATTCAGTTGTTTTTGTAGTGTCTTTGAAGATGGTGTTGGTAAGTAGTTCAATGTATTATTCACCAATCCCTTCCTTCCTCCCTTACCCTACAATGCTTGTAAGGTGAGCGTGTTGTTTTGCAAAAACTCTGTCTCTGAAGAAACTTCCAGCTTTTTGTTTTTTGGGGGTTTTTTTGGTGTTTTTTTTGGGGTGGTTTTTTTTTTTTTGGTGGTTTTTTTTTTGGTGGTTTTTTTTTTTTGTTTTTTTTTTTTTTGTTGTTGTTATGCAAAGAGGTGTCACTGGAGTCTGGTTATTGCTGTCAGTTTGTTGCTTGTAAGAGCTGTGCTCCCTCCTTGGAAGGAGCTGTAAAAATCAAGCCAACCCACTAATTGAGGTTGTGTTTGCAGTGTATGGCTTTGAATCTTCACTGATAAAGGAATGTTGTGGTGGTTGTAAAGTGGGAGGCAATTCCAGCTGCATGATAATGGTCATCAACCAAGAACATGACTTTTTGTTCCATGATGGTTAAATCCTGTGCGTGTGAACTGTTGAGTGGCTCTTTGGCTGGTTAACACAGACTAATCTTTTCAGTGGCAAATTTTTCTATATAGTTTCTACATCTGCTTCTGCATGTGTGTTTCTGTCTTCCACAAACTCCCAGTGGAAGGCCAAAAGGATTAGAGATTTTTTTTTTCCTAGTATTTTCTTTGCCCAGACAAAGCAGCTTGATTTTGTTTAATTTCATGTGACATTTTGGAACATTTTTATACCCAGCTTGCAAGGGAGAGAATAATTGAACAAATTTCAAGTAGACAATGTTGAGGTTTGGGTTTTTTTTTTGGTCTAATTTATTTTATCCCTAATCATGGGATTAAATCTCATCTATACAAATTTGTTTAATAGTACACAGTGGCTGTAGCTCTGAAATTAAGAGATACAATAGTAACTGTATTAAATTAATCCCGGAAACATGAGCATGTCTAGTTCCTTCATTTTAAATTTCAAGTGCCTATTTTTATTATAACTGATATGGGAAATGTATTTCTGGACCAGCACTTTAGCTATAAATTCATTATAATGACATTTGTAAGTTTAATCCCTTATTTTCCACATAATTACATTTTAATGTTTAGTTATTCATACTACAAAACCTAGAAGAACCTTGACAAAATGATATGAAACACAAATTAGATTGAATTCTGAAATCAACTAAGCATAGCCCTCATCATCATCTGTATTTCCACTGTAGACTCTGCTGCTTAAAAACTCTAGTATAAGATTGCAGGTAAAATGAGTGTCAGTCATGTAAATATATGGTATCAAATACAGATTACTTTGATTTTTAGTACCTTTGGACAAAAGTTGATGCTCATTAGAAATTGTGGGGACTTGTCCATGGCGTAAGATGAACATTTTAGTTTCTCATGTATGCTAGGACAAAACAAAACAAAAGCTTGCAGGTGCTGACATGCTGCATCTTTCTTCCACATAGTCTGGTGTTTTGTTGCCCACTTTAGAAGATAATATCTTTTCCTGTGGTTATCTTAATGCAATTCAAGATGTGATGATTTTTAATAATTTGACAAAAGAGTTAGAAGGACTATACAGCTCATTTTAATATAGGTAACTGTGGCTGCAAAATCCCTGCTTTACTACTTTAAAGAAATTAAGGGATTTATTTCTTTATTATTTTTTATTATTGGCCCGATGCTCACTTTTCTAAATTCATAGAACAACAAGAACTTATCTAAATAACATTCTGTTCTGTTTCTTAGTGGAATAACATGCCAAAAGAGCCTAGTTACTTGGGGCAGCGTGTCTCCAATTATGATCAAGCATGACTTGTTTAAAAAAATAATAACAACATGGCTTTTTAATTTAATGGTTTAATTTGTTTTTCCCATCAAATACGGAAACATTTTACTTTGGATGGATATTATTCATGGGCTTTGTAAACTGTTAGAGTATACTACTTTATGTTTTCCTGCAGTGTTTTGGTAGGGCAAATGTTGAAGCTCTGATTGAAACCTTTTCTTGTGATGATGGCTGAGCTTGGCTTTATTTGATTTGAGTGGTCCCACAGAGCAGAGCTCAGATTCCCTGGAATTACTGATGGCAAGCCATAGCTCAGTACGTGAGTTGTTCTGTTATCTTTAGCAGGGTTATCTAGCTACTTAATATTAAGTATAGTTAGTATTCATTAAGTTGCTTAATGAGAATCAGAGCCAGGTCAGGATTTTGCTCGTACTGTGCACCTCCCCAGCAGCATCCTGGCATTCACATTGGGATGCTTGGCCAAATTTCTGACCTTACAATGTGTGCGTGTGCATCCTACAGTCCTTCCTGTAAAGCAGTCCTCAGTTCAGACCATCCCCCATTGCTGTTGGTGCCAGGTCAGCATGGGTTTATAGTCATCGGGTCCTGTGCTGTCCCTCCCTACCCTCAGCCCCTGCTGCCCACCACCCCCTCTGCTTGCTGCTGCCACTGGCTGTTCTGGGTGGAGGGAAGATGCTGCTGAGGTGCAAGGCTACAGCCTGTGCAGGTGCCTGTAAGCCCATGTCCTGCTGGGTGCCCAGCCAGGTACAATGCATGGTGCTGGAGGAAGGCAGTAGGAAGGGCACTGCAGCTTGCTACTGAGGGGAACACTTGGACACTTGCTTTTTTGGCTGTCCATCTGCCTCACTTAGGGCCATGCATCTCCTTCTGGGTGTCAAGGGGGCCAAAACATCTCCTTGCATGATCTGGTTCCTTGGGCTGCACTATCTAATGTCCTGGCCTGATGCCTGCAGACACATGTGTTGTTAACCTCCAGATTCAGTTATATCAATGGGTTTGCTCTTCCAGGAAAAGTTAGTTAGTGGGATCAGAGCCTTAATCAATTTGGCAGGCAGCATGGGGAGGGGGAACAAAGGGACAAAGCCACCAAGTAATGTGCCCGGAGTCAGGGCAGAAGCCTGTGGCAAAGCTGGGGGTTCTGCATCCAATGCTTGATCCGCTCTGGCACTCATGCTGCCAGTGGAATGAATTTACTGCTTATGAATAGCCAGCAACATGCTTTGCCATGAGCTGCAGTAATAGCTGTTTCTGTCTGTGTGCTTGTTAGCAGATGAGAATTATTTTTAGGAATTAAGAAAATTTCTATTCATTGCTTACTGACTTTGAAAATCAGTAAACAGGCTAGATCTTCCTTAATTGATTAGCTATTGTGTACTCACCACAGTATATTTAGCCAAGTCTTTGAATATTTGGTAGTTTCCTAGCAATTTGTGTGTGTGTTTATTATCTGATTTATTCCTCAAGAAGCACTACTAGTATCAGATGACTAAGTAGTTTTGGAAGCTCAGCAGCGATTATGGATACTTGGGTTAATAAAGCCCAAAACCAAGATGAAACTTCATTATTGATATGGTGCTAGACTTTGTATTTTGATTTGTGTGTGCCCATGGGGAATGAGGTTATCAAAGAATATATTTGTGTCCTCTAGGAGTTTTGTTTAGTTCCTGGACAAAGACAGTGTATACTGGTGTGACTTGCAGTGTAAGTGGAATGTTGACCTGAGACTTAAAATAAGGAAAAGATACTAATTGCAGAAAAAAGTAAAAATTAACAATGATATTCATGTAATTTTTTTTTTCCTTTATCTTGGAACTTGCAAATTCTTTCTTTCAAGTAGGCTTCCTCTGAAGCTGACTTTGCTTGGATCAAGTGGATCATATGTGGATCAAGTGGTAGCAGTAGTTATTTCTTGATTCAAAGCATACTCAAAACCTGATTCAAAACTTACCGAACTCACAGGAAATTGTTTCATTACTGAAGACTTCCTTTGGGTTACTTTTTGAGTTCTAGCTCAGCATTACAGACTCATTGGATGACAAGTTTATTGCATCATATGCTCTTAGGCTTGTGCCTACAGTCCCATCATCCACCTACATAAAAAGCCCTATGAACAAAGCTTGGAAGTGTTCTGAAGCATTGGCCACTTCTGCTCCCGTTTAATTCCAGCAACAGGAAAGTACCTGTTGGTCTGTCAGAACAACAGCAGGTTTACTCTGTTGCTAGTAATCCTCCCTGATGACCGCCCTAGGCTGACATACTTCTGGCAACATACGTGTGTTCTTTGTGTGTACAGAAGTGTCTTCCTCTGATCTCCCTATCTGAATGCATGATTATTTTTATATATGTTTTTATTTGTTTTGTTTTTTTAACGTTGTTTGGCTTTCAGTTTCACTCGGCCACTTTTGAGAACCTAAATTTAGTTGTCAGGTTGGTTTCTGTTTGGAGGAGGAAAGCAGTAACACAGACTCAGCATGTACCTTTAAACACTCACTTGTTTGTGTACATGATGCATTTATCCTGCTTCTCTCAACAGAAGTCCAAATAAAGGGGTTTGTTTAGTGGCTTTTCCTGAAACAGGGGATTTCTGATCCTTTCCGAGAGCCATCCATCCTGCAACATGTTCTCCCACACAGCCTTACTGGATGGTGAAGGCACTTGTGGGGCTCCCTTGATTGCATCATAAGACAGTTCAGGTTCTTAATTTGAACCACTCTCTCAGCCCAAACAACAAAAGCTCATTTTCTGAAGATTGAATGGGTAGATTTGAGTTAGCTTCTGATCAGAAAAGTGGCAGCAAATAAATGCCAATGGAAAGGGGCAATGCTCTCCTTTTGCTCTTGGCAAGCTATTAATTCATCTCAAGCTGTGTCAGGAAATAAAATCCTAAGTAATATCCTAAGTATCTGATCATATAGCAGCTCCAATTGGTTCCAGCAGGACTAATTCCTTAAGTAAACTTTATCTCTGAGAGATTCAATAGCAATTTAGCAATTCTCACATCTATGCCAAGATATGTCAACCTTTGTTTTTGTGTAGACTTGAAGGAAAATCTTTTGTATTGGTTTATCAGAGGTTATATGGATTGGAATCTGCAGATTGGCACTCTACTTACTTTGAGATCCAGGTTTCATATATAATTTGTTTTAGTTTTATGGTCCCAAAAGAATTAAAAATATATAGGAATACTGACTTCTTTTATCAATGCAGACAAAATTAATTGATTATGTCTTTACTAAGTGTTCCAAAGAACTTCAGTTTTTAGGAAAACTTGTGTAATACATCTTCAAAGGAAAATTTTCATCTTAATTGTAAAATTGGGGACAACAACATAAACCAACAAAATACCTATAAATTACTAAATTAGCTAGATGCTATTAATAGCACTCAGCATGAATGCAGTGTTGCAGCCTGATGTTGTGTCGGGATTTACCACTTAGTTGGCACTTTTGAAATGAGGTGTCAATGTTTTCTCATGTAGAATTTACAGTCTCGGGTGTTTTAGTCACTACTGCTGTGCGTTGCTGCTTTCCAAATATTATAGCAAACAGGAAAAATCTACACAATAAGAAATATACTAAGGGAATTTTGATTATTTTTTTTTAATGAACACATTAACAAAGAATCTTAATGTTGTGAGCAAATATAATAATGTGCCTTTATGGTGGTGGCACATACAATCCATTAATTCTTTACAGTGTAAAAACACAAAAGGAGTCAGCTGCATTCTTTAAAATAGGATGGGTCACTTTGTAATCAGTTTCTGTTTCACTGCGTAATTCACCTCGACTTTATAAAGTAGTTTTGTAGTCAGTAATCTGGGGAAAGATTCCTTCCAGTTGCATACCTCCTTACTTTTTTTATTTCTGGAATAATAGTTGTTTAGTAAATCAAATAACTAAACTAGAAGAAAGTTCTTTCTATACTTTGCTTATGTTTTTAGAGGACTCTTTCCCTAAAAACAGTATAGTCTCAAGAAACTTGGTTTTAATGTCTGGAAATGCACAGCTTTTGATAGTATACAGCTGACTAAAATAAACCAGTTCAAGTTTGTACCTAATTTCTGCAACCCCTTTTCTTTTCCACTGATGCAAACAGTGAGGGCCACATCTTGAACTGGGGGCATTTTGTGTCGGGTTTTCTAACCAGTTCTATCTCCCATGGTTTGCTGGTCTGAAGAGCCACAGATGAAAAGTTCCAAAAAAAGAAGGTGGTATCGGACAGGGGGTACTTCCTTTAATGCCTCTGCAATACCTTATCATATATACGAATATGGAAGTACTTATTGCATATTTTTTCTTTCTTTTTTTTTTCCATGAAAACCCATTCTGAATAATCTATGGTATTTGTTTTGTGTTGTTTAAATCATAAATACGATTTTTTTTCTTTGCAGCTTTTATTGACTGACTTTCATTTTTCTTTTCAGAGTGAAGGAGTTAGTTTTCTCACCGTGACCTCAAAGAACAGAGTACAACATTCAAAGAAGCTGCTCAGCATATACCTTTTTTTTTTTATTATTTTTAAGGTTTTGGGTTTGGGGTGTTTTGTTGGGTTTATTTTGGTAACTGAAGCTGCTTAAGGTTTACTTTTTGTTGTAGTTGTTATTGTTGGTCCGGACAGTTACATAACTGCTGTGGACTAAACTGTGTAACAAATGTGGGAGGAAGGGAAAGCAACCTGCCTAACTCATTACCTGTCCGTGGCATCTACGGTATCACTTTGCTGCTGTTTCGACAGAAGTTGGAGATGCTCTTTAAGATCGTAGGAACCTTTCTGCCGGCCTCTTTTACTAATGGCCAATGCCTTCATTTCCTTTTTCTGCAAAGACAAACTGTATTTATTTTTCGGCATATTAGGGGATTCTGTAACACCTGCTGAAGCAGTAAGATCTGGTATTTACTGGCATAATTTCAAGCCTCCCACAGTACTACCTCAGTTCAAAGTAAAGCCGGATTTGCAGTGTTGGTGTCTGACAGGACCTCCTTTATCTCTGTGCTGAGTCTCTCTCAAGAACGGTCATCAGCCTTACTGAACTTGCAACGTGTACAGCTGCTGCTGCTGGGTTGTGAATCGCTAGCCGCAGGGTTTACTTCTCAGACAAAGCCTAACCAGGGCACTGAAAAGTCAAAAATGGGATGGAACTCTGTGAATCAGACTTGAACAGATTCAGAGTAGTTAAAAAATAGAAAATGTGTAACTCAAGCAACGTAAGTTAAAAACATCAAACTGTATTGGGGGTATCTCTCTGTACCTTTGACACACTTGTTTAATCCTCTCTATGTAGGTGTTTATGTAGGTACTTCAGATTGCAAAAGCCTTTTCTCCTATTTACAAGCTCTCTTTTGTCAGCTAACCCTGTTCTTAGCTGCAGTTTCTTGTAACCAAAAATCCACATAGGCATGCTAGGAATGCGGGGAAGATAATGGGTATTGGGCAGATTTTAGCGCTAATATTAACACAGTATTATCTAGAAAATCCTGATATTTGCCTTTTACCAGGAAAGCACCATTGCAGCTGCAGGCATCATTACAGGGAAGAACCATTGCAGTCACTTATCCTGAGTTCTTTTCAAGGCTACCCGTGCATCACATTTCCAGTAGCCTGAAAATCCGAGTGACGTGGTGGCTACCGTCACAAATGTCCTGTTGCACCAGACTGGCAGAATGTCATGCCACCTTGCTTCACCCTTTATAAATCTGTTAAAAGAGTTTGCATACATTTTCAGGGTACCTGCCCAGTGCCTGCTCTGATTGATAGACATCTAAGTATTAATTACTAAGTTATGTGTGTTACGTGAGTTGTTTTTTTTTTTTTTAATCATTGTGTTAGGTGGAACCTGTATTTCATTATTAGCAATGCATTTGCTATTTGCAATCAATTTGCATATTAGCAAATCTGGGATTTTTTTTTTTTTTTTCCCCTGAGGAAGATGAGAGTCAATGTCTTACAAAAATAACAAATCGCAATGCGCTCTTCCTGCTTACATGCTGAATTTTTAGAACTGAGGATTGTATTACAAGACAAAGATGAATGTAAACTAATTACTTCCCTACCCCATGACACACCTTATTTTTCAGTGTAATTTTTGGGGTCTTAAATCAGCAATGCATAGGCTTATCCAATATTTGATCTAAAATCAATTTAAATATCTAATCCTACCTGTTTGAGTTGTTTTGCTTGTGAGTTGGTTTGTTTGTTTGTTTTTGTGGGGTTTTTTGTTTGTTTTGGTTTGTTTTTTTAATAATAATACTATAAATGGTTCTAAGACATTCTAAAATGCTGCTTGTTCAAGTCTGGAACTGAAAAAAAAACAAAAATACCTTTGACATTTTCTGTCAGGATGCCCCCATAGCACTGCGTATGGTACCTGCTGAATTCAATGTTTTGAGCTTCTGTTTTTGAAGTAGCCCTCTGTACCAATTTAGAAACCATGCCACTAAAACAAATGGCTAAAATGCATACAACAACTTCAAAACAAAAACTTGACAACACAGTCAATTCTTCTCTATCCTGTATATTTCACAAAGGCATATGCAATACTTACATTCTTAATTTAGTTTACAGAATGGAACCAAAATGTATAAATGTTATGTTTGCTAAAACTTCACAATGTATATTGGGTCTTTGTACATTTTGCCTGACTTACCTTAAATTTAAAATATTTTTTGCTATATAATCTTAACAGTTATTAAGCAGTGTTTTCTTTTGGGGTACGTATTGTTTCTGGATATCAAGATGTTAAATATATTTCTTGCTATTGTGATATGACAAGAGACTTAACTTATCTTGCTGTGTCTTCCAATGTACACACTGTATATAAGGATAAATGTGATGCTGCTGGAGACCAGAATAAATGGAACTAGAGTAGTGTATTGTATTTAGTCTGTATTGATCATGGATGCTCTCCTTAATAGCCATATGCAATAAAATACATTATTTATGAAAGGAGTAAAGTATTTCTGTGTCTGTTTTCTCTAGGGGTGGCGTGGTTTTTCTGGTTATTTACATAAAATCAGTTTATTCTCTTTTAAAAAGAAACATACGTTCTCTGAATAAATCTTACTGGTCTGCATATACTTATCTTCTTTCCTTTTAACGCCTATAACTCCCCCCCAAAAATGAAATCACTTAAAATCTTATTTAAGAATAAAAACATCACTATTATAAAGGTGATGTTTGTGTATTTGAGCAAATAATTAGAAGTATTTGTCTTAATTTTTAATTCCAGTTTTAAAAGTGAGTGGAAGATATGGGAGGCCTTCTGAGAGCCTGTTTAGTGGGAGCTGACTTTCCTTATACATGCTGTATGGTCACACTGGTACAAGATGAATGGGAACCTAATGCTCTATGTAGGTATCTTCATCTGCTGGCTTGTGTGCAGGGGCTCCAGGGCACAGTCATAGACACCATGGGATCACTGTAGTGCTCTGCACCTGATCACTAGGAATGTCCCTTAAATGTGTGTATAGCACCCTGTTTCAGTGTTCTTTACACCAAAGTAAATGACCTGTGTGAGGGTCACTCACTCATGGCAGGGATGTGGTGATGGGCAGCAGGGTATGACAACAGTAAGTTCACAAAAAGTTTGCTGTCCATTTCACAGCAGAGTTCTCCTGAGATCTCCTTTGCTTAAGCTGAGTGAGTGGCACCTCTTTTGGTACCTACATCCTTGAAGAGAAAAAACAATAGCTTTAGTCTTTGAAATTTCTCTTGAGAAAGATAACTATCCAGAAGTCAACAGTATGTGAGTGGTACCTTACAAAACCATAGAAGAAGAATGTTTTTGATAAGACATCTGGAAATCCACTGTCAGATTCTCTGATGGGTTCAGTTTCTGATAATCAGAGCATAAAGTAAACCTTTGGATATTCAATCCACTCACAGCACAGTTCTGTGTGATGTAGGCTACTTCCAGAGCAACGTGTGCACTGAGCTCAGAGTGGTGCTTTTAAGTCCTTGTCCAGTGCTTGTCCTTCTCGAGGATGTCAAAGCAGTCTATGGTTTCCAGCCTCCTTGAGAACCTTGGTTTACTTTTTGTGGTACAGGGTTCAGGGAAGGGTTGATATATGTCTCAGTGTCACACCAGCATTGAATGGGGTTATCTTGAGCACTTACCTGTGCCCTGGAGCTTCAAAGTATTCCCAAATTCTCCAGTTCAGAGTAGCCCTTGAGACTACTATAAAAGGTGTAGGGTTGCTTGGATTTCAGTAGCCGTTTAATGATGAACATGGGATAAGCAAGTTGCCTTCTTCAGGACCTGTTCCTACCATTGAGCTTGCTTTCTTTTCTCAAAGAGAATGGGAAGAAGAAAGGGTTCAGGTCTTTGCTATGCTAATTTTGAACTCATTTGTGAGTATTCTGAGTGAGGAAATGCAACCTGACTCTACTCTTGGGAGAGCCATTGCTGAACAGAGCAAAGGGAACAGATTTGGCTGGAGATACAAGCCTTCATGTTCTATGGGAGGAAAATCTTTCAGTATATTACTAATGCTTCAGTCATTCCCAGATGACTTTTCTACATTGAGGAACTTCGGCCAGCTCTTTCAGAGACATCAAGATGCACTACAAGACTCACCTGACTTGCACCTGGCTTTTACTGAGGGACAAGAGTCTCTAAAAGAGTCTGCAAGTAGAGATTGTATTTAATGAATGGGGTTTTTGCTTTTTAGGACCCCTAAATATTTAATTTACAGTTAATGAGATATATTTCCTATTTAAGGGTATGATTTGTGCCGTTTAGTGGTAATCTGACTTCTGCAAACAGTATTTAAGACTCTTAAATGTCTCAGTGATCTACCAGAATATTAGGGACAGAAAATATCACCATTTACTTTTGAAAATAAAGATCCCTGCTTGTTTTTTTTTTGTTGGTTGCTCTTTTTTCGTTTGTTTGTTTGTTTGTTTTGGTTGGTTGGCTTTTGTTTGTTGTTGAGTTTGTTTGTTTTGTGTGATTGTTTTGGTTTGTTTGTTTTGGTTTTTTTGTGGGTTTTTTGTGTTTTGTTGTTTTTATTATTATTGTTATTAATTATTATTGGGACGTGTCTATATATCAAACTAAACATATGTTTTACAATGTTCAAGCTAGGGATGGGGAAACTGCAGCCTGTGGGATGGATATGGCACATAATTGCTTCATATAAACCATGACCTTACAATTTTTTAACATATTGTTAGGCAACACAGTGTCATGTGTTGAACATGTGGCAGCCAAAGTTTTTGAAGTCTCCTTCATCCTTGGTATTTCTTTATGGGGCCTTTTTTCATCTTCTCTTTTCCCCTCTGCTTAAAGCGAGTTAGTACAATCATAAAAATGCACCAGCAAGTGCTCAAATATAGAAGGTATGTCTAGAAGGTGAGGAGCACTAGTGCTAAAATACTAGCCACCATTCCACAAAGAATAGGATATAAACATCAGGCTATGTTTACATATTGTAAATGGAGGAGGCAGAAGATGAAATTTGACATGCCTTTAAACAGCCATTAATATGAATACGAGGAGGGGTTAAATAGGGGGACAAATTCCTTTACTTGGAAACATGCTTGCTGCAGATGGACCAGTCAAATTGAACACCCACACTTGAAAGAAATTAAACATTAATGTATTATTCTGTCTCAACCTTTGAAATTCCTGCTACTGCTCCTCAAAATAATTTTCCTTCTCATTAAGTAAGAATCTTTTCTGAAAATGTGGGTGTACCCAACAATGCACTTATTACTGCACCATTCAGTCATTAGCCTGAGGAAGTTGTATGGCAGAGGTGAACATCCAGACCATCCATTCTACTTCAGATGAACACCGGTGTGGAAATGTTTACCCAGGCAAAAGGGTCCAGACTTAGATCTTGTAACATGACATAGATTTTCCCCGAAGAAGTGAACTGAGGTGTACCTTTAATTCAAAATATCAGATCAAATTATGAATTTTGTGTATAAGGGGATGAATTTGCTACATCTCCACTAGAATATTTTTGTGTGAAAAGTCTTACCTTAAAACAGTAAATATATGCTCCCAATTACTTTTAAAAGTTTCCTTTCACCCAGGCATAATGTTTTTTTTGACTAATTTGTACACTATATGATTGTGGAGAGGTATCCCTGGTATGCCCTGTGGAGGTCTCCAAGGCATAGTCTGAATTTGTGGTGCTTACAATATATTATGACTCTATTTGACAGTGCAGTTACTCCTAGGGAAAAAAAAAAGAAGTATAATTTCTGTAACACTGTCTGTTTACTGGCAGTTGACCTGATTTAGATGCAGATGTTGAAGGGAAAGGGACTGGTGAGACTACTTACTCTCAATTCAAACTCAGATCATTTGTTCAAGTGCTTTTATCCAACTGCAGGATAAACTTACTCAACAAGTGCTCTTATCCAACTGTAGACTGAACTTGGTCAACATGATGAATCCAAAAAACAAAGCAACACCATAATTGACTTCTCTGCCAGTTGCAGGCAGTATAATTTTGTATCAGGAGATGTGAATGGTTTCCACGTATCATGAGAGGAACTGTCCTGCATACTACAGAAGACTGACAACTCCCCCCCTGCTGAGAAGGCTCAGGACAGAGCAGGGTCTCCACAAAGGGCTCCCACCGCTCCTTGGGCATTAGGGCTGAAGCTGGTTGCTGTGACAAAGCAGCCTCTTCTCATCAAACATTTTAGACAAGTATGGCCATCCTACAAAAGGAGCAAAAAGTTCTGGGGGGTTATATTATGCCATTACTTCAGCAGTGTGATAAACCATGGTGAAGCTGTCATGGTTCATGTAAATGCGTGTATGCTTAAACAACCTACGAAGAGGGGAAAAATAAGGGACAGCAACTACACTGACATATCTATCATTTTACTTAATCTAATCCAGAGGTAACTGTGAGGTGTTTTACCCTTTCCTTGTGGAGCAGCAGTTACCTCAAATTATCTCACACTTGCTATGGGATCAGGGTATAAACACAGAGGCTGGGAAGCAAGTTCATACTGAGCTCGCCCTTAGCAGGGTCACCCAGCTCACCTACAATATACCCACCAATTGCCCTTTTACTGCTGCCAATTTGCAGTCTAAATATCACAAGTTGTTGCACAAAGATAAACCCTGGGGCCCAAGTCTTAGTGGCTGCAGATTAGGAATATGCCACCATTGCATTCGCGGTGATTTACTGCACTTAAAGCTCGGACTCCATTTGGCAGGTTGTTTATCTGTTTCTGATACTTTGTTTTTTTCAAACCTTATGTCCGCTGAAGGCTTTTCTGTGTAGTGGTATAAGATTGCCTTTGAGCAGTATCTCAAGAAATGTAATTATAGTCAGTTATTTTTCATGTCTATCAATCTGTTCCATATAAATATCTTGATTCTTAAGTGGGATACACAAAGAACTCTTTTTTTTTTTTTTTTTCCCCTAGAATGCCAAACCTCATAATGCCTGCCCATTTTCTCAAGGCTATACTGCTTTTAGAAGATTTTCTTTTTTTTTTTCTTTTTTTTTTTTTGTCGTTTCTGTTCAGTGTGTCAAAGCAAGCAGAGAGGAATTTTCACGGCTGGTCTGTGCCTTTAGCCAATGAATCAATAAAGCAATCCAATATTAATTTCAGCTGCAGATAAATGAATGTTTCTCTGAGGGTTTCAGAAGAGTAAAGGTTAAAATTTAATCTTATTTATCTAAAGAACAAATATTGAAGTGTTTCTACTTTGAGTAGAGTCTTTTCTTAGTAACAGATTGACAAAAGAGGAATAGTATGTTCCTTTTCCTTTGATGCAGCATGATTAATATCACAGTGCTGGATTCAATATTATTTTAGTCAAATAATAGTTTTATTATTTCACAGGAAATACTTGGACAATGTAACCGTTTCGTTATTTTATTGACTTTGTATTTCTCAAAAGGTAACAGACACCAGTATTTTTCTGTTCTAAAGAAAATGAGATTTCTAATTGAGAAGCTGTAGTCCAATCCCTTCAAAACCAGAAAAACGGCACGGCAAAGAAAGTCAAGACAGCATCATGTTAATTTTGGAAACCTGCTCTTTTCTTGTTTAACAAGCACACTTGTTATGTGATATACGTGGAGAACTGCATTGCTAGGTTATATCTGTGATCTTCCCTCTTCATTTTCAGACAGGCAAATTAGGGGAAACATCCAGGGGTCATGGTCAGAAGAACCTCATTTATGTCTGGACTTGCCTTTACACTCTCAAGCCATTGAACTGCCTGTCCTGTGCCAAATTATAAGCTCCAGCAAATCTGTCATTTTACACTCTGATTGTCCTCAATGTGATGTGTAAAGCAGCACTGTACTTTCTGGGTATGTGAGATGCTCTGTGGGTGAAGTTCTCTCATGCAGTTCAGCGAAGTGCTTCGGTTCTCCTGTAGAAGCAGAACTCTGTTTTTATCAATGGATGCTGTGATAAAGACCTAATTATACTTGTTACTACAATGTTTTGTGTACATTCAAATATAGCTTGACAGATATCAGTGTACTAATTGATGTTTATTTGGAGGATGCTTGTTTGATTTGTTTTGCTGATGAGTGGGTAACTATTTTACTTGTCCTCTAGCACAGAAGATGCACAAAGGTGAAAATCTATTGTCCCCTGAATGAAAAGAGAAATTTCAAACAGACCTCCCAACTTCTGACAGCCACCAAAGACTTCATCTTCCTGCCTCAGAGCCTGAACAGTTGTCTGTGCATCTCTCTTGTGCATCCATTTAACTTGTCACATTAATCCGTGTGACTGAAATGCAGTGAGGGTGAGGGCTCTGCAAAGCTCTTTTGGAAACCCTGTCTCAGGGCATTAATCTGCAGGGTAGCTCTGGAAGATGACTGACTCAAGGAAAAGAAAAGTGAGACTTTTCACGTTTCCTTTTGCATTTCAGGTTTTTCAGGAGCCTTTAAAAGGAAGAAATTAGAAACCCCTCCATCTAAGCACAGAGCAGCATGCATCATTATACAGCAAACACCATAGCCTTTATGGTGGTGGGTACAGAAGCAGGGTAGAAATAGATGCCAGCATTTTGGCCACTGGGACAGGGACAGCTAAGGGAATGGATACATCATCTGCGGGATCTGCTAAGTTGCTCCCACTCCAACCAGCTGTACCAGCGGGGAATGCCACAAAACATCAACCTCGGCCTCGGCTGATTCTTCCCACCATTATGTTCTCCCCACTGAGGTGGCCAGAGCGGGACCCTCGAGATATTTCAGCCCCTTCCTCAGAGGCAGCTACGGGAAGCAAGGAGCCCTCCCCAGCCAGGCCGCACACACAGCTTCCCCACACCCAGGAGGGCCACTGGCCCTTCCGCTCGCCCCTCCACTGCTCGCCCCTCCACTGCTCGCCCCTCCGCTCGCCCCTCCACTGCTCGCCCCTCCACGGTGTGTGTGGCGCAGCCATCGCTCAGATATTGTGTCCGCCTCATTTGCAGCACTAAAGAGGCTTTATCGGCTGCTTTGCTGTGCTTTCTGGGATCCCCTGCTTGATTTTGATGCATGCCTCCTTGGCGAGAAGCCAGCATTTTGTTTACCTCTTAAAAGAAGATTCATTAATATGTTTTTCCTGTTCTAGTTTATTTGTGTGTCGTTGGCAATTTTGCTTTCCTAGCCCTTTTCTGTTGTTGTTGACTGAGGAATGCGGGAGACTCGTTTTTATCATTGATAGATTGGTGAGTTAAGCAATTGTTTGCAAAATGAACCACATACTGTTTGTGGTTTAAGGATTCCTTTTCTTCTTCTTTTTATTAAGTTTCTGAGCCAAGTTTTGCTAGCAGTTATTTTTATGCAGCCTCACTGAAGTCAATAGAACTGCTTAGTTATGACTGAGCATCGTATTCAGCTCTCTGTAATTTTCTCTCTAGATATCTTTAAAGGAGTGTATTTCTGTGATATATCCACCACTGCTAGCACCGATGGCCCTGCTAAAGGACTAGGTACAGTGTGAACATTAGCAAATGAAGCCCTGTATTTCTAAACTGCCAGGATAAGATAATCTGAGAAATTTCAAAGAAACAGTGCTGAAGATCTCAAGCTGCATTAATATTGCACTGCTGCCAAAAGCTGTGGTGCTATTTTGGCAGAGAAATCAGATTCAGGTTTTTGATGGTCTAGACAGTCTGATCAAAGTGGTGAGAAAGTAATAATTTCACAATTTTCCCTGTGCTAGCCTACAGAGGGTGCAACTTTTTTTTTTTTTTGTGGTATTTTTAAATGGTGAGATGACAATGAAGTTAGCAGAATTCCTTCCCTTTTTGTTACATACACCAAATGATTTTTCAAGCTTTCTGTGGCTAGTTTGTTTATTCTGGAGGGTTGTGAAATAAGAAGATGCTAACAAGTGACTCTGCTCAGAGTGCAGGTAGAGTTGGTGCTTTTAGGGAAGGGAGCGGTGGCTGGGGCAATGTAGCCAACAGTGAGCTGGGCTTGGAGAGCCCATCAGGTGGAGGGGAATCGGGGAGGCCAGATGCCCGACATATTGCAGGGCCTTACAATGGCCCTCATGTGGTTATTTAAGCACAGGAGTTCACACAAAGCGAGGAGCATAGCACATGCTTCTCCATTCCTCAGTCCCAGAGCTTAATTAAGTTTGTCCTACAAACTGTCGTTTTGGGATGAAATTATTTTAATAATTTATTCAAGTGCATTCAAAGTCAGATTGAGAGAGGGAAGTAATGAGTACATTCAGGAAGAAAGAGATTTTATGTTCAGTGCTACTCCGTCAGAGAATGGCTGATATCAATTTCCTCTTCCTATAAAGTCATAGAGCTGTGACTTAAAAGATTTATGTTTAAAAAAAAACCAAAAACCAAAACCAAAAACCCCAAACCGAACCAAAACCAAAATA
>JANHGN010004438.1:29055-42264 GCA_024605025.1 Megaceryle maxima
GGTAGGAGTTTTTAGTGAACATAGAAGAGCCTTTTTTTTTCCTAGCCTTGAAGTATGTAAAATCTTTCATTTTTCGGGCCCTTATCTGAGAAAGCTTTAAAACCCTTGAAAATTGGAAAGGAAAAAAAAAAAAAAAAAAAAAAATTACCACTGAAGAGACTCAGCCCAGATTCCAAGGACGTCCTGTTCATCTGTCACATTCACCCACACTTTTAATAAAGTCTCTCATTCCCTACTCTCCCATTTTCCTCAGACAGCTGACAAGGTGGTCATTTTCTTATGGAGAGCAATTTTTATTGAAGTGCTCATTAAAAAGAAAGAAGCAAGTAATGCATAATCACTGGCTTATGAGAAAGGTTAGAAAGACCAAAAAAAAAACAAAAAACAACTTTAAACAAAATGGGGGGGGGGTAGATTTCGGGGGAAAAAAAAAAAAAAAAAAAAAAAAAAAAAGAAAGACTCTAAAATTTTTAAACACTCTAAAATAACTAGGTAAATGTCACAGAATGTGTCCATCTCATGTCACTAGGCAATGGAACAAAACAGAGGATTCCAGTGGATTCCAGTGTGGTCTACCTCTCCTAGACTATTCATTATTTTAATATTTCCAATCATTTCTTTTACTAGGTCTCTTAATAATGTACAAAGCCCCACTGCTTATCCATGAACAGCTGCTTACACAGGTTTATTGGATGATGGAAACTTCTGCCAGTATTTGCAATTAGACAGAACACAGCACAGGAAACACCCTGTAGGATGTGCGCCTGTCAAGACAACACAATGGATCAGGTACGATGCCACTTTTCCTGTGGCATTTCTCTACTGACTCCTCAGAAAGACTTGCACCCCCATTCACACTCCTCCTTCCAAGTCAAGACAGACCGTCTCCAGCAGAAATGATCTAGTGGCAAAAGAAAATGGTCCTAGAGTATCCTCAGCTAAGTCCTCTGCCATCCAAAGCTGTCATATATCCATTCTGCTCCTCCTGTACTTATTTCTTCAGAATTAGGGCAGGTATTATCATCACTGTTTGCTTGCATAAGTTAAAGCAGCAAATAAAGATGTTTACCTTAGCCCCTTCATTAAAGCAACAAACAGCTTTTTTAGAAGACAGTCTCCTACAGTGGAAACAGAAAAATACTATCACAGTGCTTTGATCAACTGGCTTATCAAATCAATCAATACTATGAAGCAAAAACAATCACCCTGTTTTTCAGAAACCTTTAACCTCTCTGCAATATGTATTACACAGAATCTATTAGAAATAAAAGAGCAGAAGACTGTAGATCCCTCATTCAGTAGGAATCTTAACCTTCTGTGAAACCACAAAAGCACATTTAAAAATGCATTACTGGAACATCAAACCTACAGTAATAGGATCTTGTTCACAGTTAAGCTTCAATTAATCAAGCTGCACTGACTATGGTCAACATGTATTAATCTATCTGAAGCAACTCTTATTTTTCTTTTTTATTACTACTAATTTTTTTGAGTGTAAGAGAAAAGGTATGATTCTTCTAACTTATATTGTCTTCAAACTCATAATCTTTTATAAATCTATAATAGCTATAATCAATAGCAGACAATTTCTATGCCAATGGAAAAAAAAATGCTAAATCTGGTCTGAAGTATCTAGGCCATTAGATACAAGTTAAAATTTTTACCTCTCTTTTTGATTTTTTTTTCCTTTGTTTTGTCTGTATGATGACTCTAAAGTTTGGGTTTTTTTAACATGATCATTAGTTTTGGATACTAACCCTGACTCACATACATGCAGTAACATCACAAAACCAACATAGTGTATATTTTCCCAGCCACCTGTTCCGGATTTACTGTGCATTTTTGCCAGTTTTATTTGCCATAAACATTACCACACACTGACGCAACCTAAAGCCAAAAAACAAAACCAGTGAAACTGAGTACCCACATTGGCCTGTTAAAAATACAAAATAATCAGCTGAACAGGACATTTTGTTTCTTTGCACCTGCACGCCTTTCACGTCAGCTCTAGTGCCTGCGGTCACTGCTTATAAAATGAAAAGGTTAATTACATTTCAAAGATAAAAAAATCTTGCAATATGAGGATTATGTTCAAGTTTAAGAACATAAGCATTGCATATGACTGTGGCTTAAAAAAGGTATCAAAGAAGTCAGAAGCCAATTCCTGATCCAAATAAAATCCATTCAAATTTCATATGCAAAGAATTCAGGTTTCTGGTTAGTGCTGCTTATTAGACAGATGACACAAACTTTAGCCTCAACTTAGAAGTCCCTGATTTCAAAGCACTATGGAGTCTTTACACACACATAGAGCAAACAAGATGTTCAGGCTTATCTCCAAATATCCACACCTGCTTTCCCTGCCCCACAAGAATAAGGACATGATATACTACACCAAGATTTTCACCTCTGGCACCCACTGTGCCACCACATCCTGCATCACAAAATGTAATAATTTCTCAAGTGACTGAGAATTAAATTATTAAATCAAGAAACTGTTAAAAGGATTTCATCTTAAGTAACCAAAAAGCTACTAAAAAGCTTTGGTGTCTCTCCCTGCTCTACAACACACCAAAGCTGTCTTTTCTATCTACCTCGATGTACCAAATAACCTTCCTGGCATTCTTACATTTTCTAACCAAAGGTCTAATCTGTGCATACTTTAATAGCCTTCCAAAAGGCTGACCTTGCCTCTGCTAGGAGACAGCATAGTAGCCAGAAAATCTGCTATTTTAAGTGAGGACAATGCACTAATCCAAGATAAAAGTATTGCTTCAAACCATAACTAGAAACATCCAAGAAAACTTAAGACCAATGAATTATATGATTCATGCTACACAGACAACCTTGTACTGCTATCACTTTGTAGAAATCAGTTTGGTCTAAAAGCGCATAGATCTCTTGAGCTTAGACCACATTTTCCGACGAAGGCAAGAGGTCTTTCACTCAGGTTTACATTTCACTCCTTAGACATCCACAACATCCATCCCAAGGTGCATTAAATTTTCTGCCTCTGCAGAGTTTCTTGTAGTCTTCCATTACTATTTACCGGACTCTTAATTTTTCAGTATAATTTTCACAAATTATCAGAATTGAACAGTAACTCTTCTCCTTCACTCCAAAACAGCATTTCTGGGTAGTCTATCCTTCTATTTCCCCTCTCTCCCTCCATTACAGCAAAAGGTAAATATGCACTTCACTTTCAGTTAGCTGCATACTAAGACGTAGCACCAAGAGTGGTGAACACATTCTATGTCACCATCAGTGTCTGAGAAAATCAGGCATCACGTGCTTATTCCAGCCACGGGCTGCAAAGGCAGGTGCAGCCTGTCCAGATTTTAACAGCAATGCAGCAGAACCTAGAGTACTGTGACTGGAATATTTTCCAGGGCAAGTCGGTTGGGACCCCCCAGGCCACAGTCACAGAACAGATGTAAAATTGCAGCCACCTGGGTGTACTCTTATCAGCTGGCGTAACACAATGCCTGCCAAAGACAAGAGAAATGCCACAAGCCCAATCTGCCCTACAACCACATTAGCTCACTCTGAATATATGCAGAGTCAGACAAACATCTCTGCCTTCTAGTTCCTCAGCAGCTATGAAAACAGACAGATCTCTCTGCAATGTGCTCTCCAAAGCAAACGGCAATTCCACAGCCCAAAAAAAGCTACAACAGAGGAAAGTAAAGATGTAGTTTTCCAGCCTAGGCCCAAATTCTCACTTCTCTTAAAAGGCAGTTTTACAGATGATGGCAATAAAACAACTAGTCCTATTAATACTGATCTTTCGAGAAAGAAGATGCAGCGTATATGGCTGTGCTGGCCACCACTGTGACTTAGGCAATCGTTATATCAAACTGATTTTCCAGGCGGAAAAGATCAAGATGCCTTCTCTTTCCTGAAGCCAGTACGTGATGGTAGCAGATGTCACCTTCCCCCCAGCCTAGGGATGGAGATCTGAACATGTAAGTCGCTGCACCCCACAGAGAGGATGTGAAGATCTAGGCCACGCTGGGTTCCCTTCTGCAAACCAGGACGCAGCCACAGAGCCCGGCAGCACTTCCCGCAGGAAAACGCTTTCTCCTCGTTCTGCTGCGACCGTGACCACTCCATCGGCGACTGCAAAATCTCCACATCGCCCCCGCCCCCATTTCTCCTTTCCCTTTTTCACCACTGAAAAGATGTGGTGTGGGGAAAATAAATAAATAAATTAAAAAATCTAAACCAGCAATCCAGTGCCTTAGGTTATGCACAGCAGCATTATTCCACGCATACCCCCCACACCATTATATAAAATCGTAAGGTGGACAAAATAAGCGAAAGAACGTAACTGCCCGCCGGAGGCTGCCACCGAGGCACCTATGCCGACGCTGGTGCGGCGGCCCCGGGCAGGTGCAGAGCCGCCCCTCTCGCTCGGGGAGGCGCGCACGCCCATGAAGCCGCACACGGAGCGCCGCCGCCGCCGCCCCCTGCCCGCCGCAGCCCCGCCGCAGCCCCCTCCCCCCCCTGACGCTCCCTCCCCATCCGGGTGAGGCCGCCAGGGCGGTAGCAGGGCTGTCTGCCCCCGCGCCGAGCAGCTTCCCGCGGGCCCGCCGGCCGCCCTGCCACCCAACGGCGGGGAAGGAACAGGCCCCAGCTCCCGGCCCCTCCGCACCTGGTGCGGGTCTGCGCCGCCACCTCAGCAGGCAGGGCGGCTCCGGCGGGAGTAGTAGCGCAGCACAGGGCAGAAAGCCCAGTAGCCAGCCGCTCCCTCCGCTGCCACCATCTTCCTCCTGCCGTCCCCGCCAGCACCGCTCGACCCGGCCCCTCCTGCCGCGCCGCACCGCACCGCCCTTCGCGCGTCAGCGCTTCGGCCCCGCCCTGCTGCCTCAGCCCCTCAGGCCGGGAGGGGTCGGGTCGGGGAAGGGCGGGCGTCGGGAAAGCGAGGCATTGAGCCCTGAGCTGACTCGGCAGGCTCAGGAGTGGCCGGGAAGGAGAGGAACGATGATTCTCCTGGAGGACACTTGGAGGTGGGGAGCGCTGCTTTTCGGGTGGCGCAGAAGTGGCCCTTGGTAAAACCTCAGTGCTCCCCGACACGCCGGTTCTTCCGCGGGTAGCGAGGGGGTCCCAGTAGGGCACGGACCTTTCCTGCCCGCCTGCTCTTTCCGCGGGCCCGAAGCGGGCCTCCGCCGCGGGGGGTGTAAGGGCAGGTGGTCCAAGGTAGTGCAGCTACCGGCCGGCCTTGGGCATCCTCCAGGGCAGCGAAGGAGCTGCAAAGCCCCTGCTGTTGCATACCTAATCAGAGTGTGCGAGCAGCCCGTTGAGGCTTATTTCCCCACTAAAAAGTTCGTACCAGTGCCTCTTTTCTGAAAGAGAGCTACTTACTCCTGTATTCACATGCCTAAACATAGCATTAGTCGTTACATTGCATCTACAGCCGGGATAGAATAGCTATTGCATCTTGTAAGTGCTCCTCCAGGCTGCTTCTCTGTACCTCACAGTCTCAGTGACTCCACACATAGGAACAAAATCCTAAATTCTTCAAGATAGTGCCTTACATTTTATGGTATTTAAACCAGTGTCGCTGGACAGTCATAACCAAAAGAAACTAATGGAAGGAATACTTCTTTTGGTTTGGGTTTGGTTTGTTTTTTTCCCCAGACAGGTTGACATCTTAAAAAAAAAAAAAAAGACTTTAAGATGACTAACTAAAGAAAAAGTGTAGTAAAACTGTAGTACTTGCAACCTAAATTGGTACCTTTAGGCAGTATTGTGAATTTGTCTCTTCAGAGAATATGATAAACACCTTGGAGGTCTTTTTCTGTCAAGTGTTTAGGCATACCTCACTGGAAACTATCACAAGTATTCTGTACATATAAATGCCTGTAATTAATTACTAAGATAACGTTGTGTTAATTTGAAACATAATTCTGGTTTTCCCCTTCCAAAAACACACTCAAAAGAGTCTTTTCAGTTCTTGCTAATAGAGTAGCATCTATTCCCCCATTATGATGTGGTTCAGCCAGTCTGTGAGCACAGCTGCACTTTTACATCCTAGCCAAAATGCTGCAGGAGTCTGCAAATGAAGACTTTGAAAATGAAAGCATGAAAAAAAAAAAAAGATGGAAAAAAAAGGAAGAAGTTAAGAAATTATGTGTGACTTTTATTGCTTAGACAACTGCTACTAAAATCCCTTCCTCTATTGTTAATACATTGCAACACTTCTCTTTTTTTTCCCTCCTTTGCTAAAAGGTTTTACTAATTTTTTTCTCTTCTATCCTGGAGTCTTCTTTCAACACAATAACTTAAGATAGCAAAAGTAATGAAACCTGAAGGAGATCTCTGTTCACCTGTCCTTTTCCCTGGCCAGGATATATGACACTGCTGTGGCCCCAGGTTACCATAACTTAAGGTGTATAGAACATGCATGAGAGTCTCCCAAAGCTATTGATTCTTGGATAGTTATATCAGGTAAAACACTTCACTTGTAATTAAATTCCTTCTTTCTGTCCTCCTTCTGAAAATAATGAAGTAGTTAGGTATGACAATGGCCTGAAGTTGTCCTGCTTTGAGAGGGAGATTTGACCAGATGACCCCTAGAGGTCCCTCGCGACCTACCTTATTTTGCTATATTCCTACAATCTAAAATGACGGTCTTCATGCCTGCTAGAACTTTCACATCCTAAATCCATTTTTCTTCCAGAGCTCCCCTTCACCCCATTTGTTTCACAGCTCATCATGACAGGTCTTCTAGCACACAAGTTGTCCGTGAACCTGAAGAGATGCTACTGCTAATGCAACAGTATTAGGATGCTGCATTAGCATTGACCTTCAGGCTCTTACATGTTTCCAATATGATCATCACTAGATGATGGTCAATTTTCTTCTCTTTCAAATTTTTGCAATTAAAATGCTGGAAATTGTGGTCTGTTTGGTGTTGAGGTAAACCATTTATGCTTGTTCTAGCTCTTTCCGAAAATGCAGAACAATTCTGAGTTTTGTAAAATCACTTATAGGAAATTAACCTCATGGACAAATATAAACTTCCCTTTTAAAACTGACTACTTCACATTTAAATATAGTAAATAAAACCTGACTGAAAAAAAAAATCATATAAAAAGCACCAAGACTAATCTGTAACATTTATAAAATGAAGTAACACTGTGGATTAATCTATACAATTTGCTGAACATTAAATGGTAAACTTATGAGGATGACAAATTTCTAAGTCATTGTGGTAAGCTGTAACAAATGCAAATCAGCCAACTCCTGGCATATTCAACACTGTTGCTATGTAAACAGTGCTATTTACATCGAAACAGTTTTTCTTTCTATATAGTTTCTCCCTGTATTTCAATTTAAAGACAAGCATCATCCCATGTGTCAATGGCTTTTCAGGCTCAGCACCCCTGCAGTGAACAAGACATGATGAGTTTAGGGGAAAATGGGTTTTAGGGGAAAAGAGGCCTTTATTCTGAGAACTCCTGCACCAGCTCAGAGCAGCCTTGCTGCCTCACATAGTGCTTGTGATTCCGCCTGATGCTCAGTGCAGCTGGGAAGGCAGAAAGGCAGACAGAAATGGTCAGAGCTTAGAGAACCCTTTTTCCCCTCGGTTCTCTGGGCTTCGTGAACAGGGTTGTACCAGGTTTCTAAATCTGCTCCATAATGCCACAGTTCAGCTTTGTTCTTATAACATTTTAGGGTCATTTGGCATAAGCTGCTGTGTGAGTATTGGCAAAGCATCTATCTCACCGGGAAGAGCCTGGCCCAGGTTTCATATGAACATTTCATTAGCTGGGCCTGGATATTTCAAAGAAGTAATGCTGAAGCTTTTTCTCTTCAGGAAATAAACTACACTCTGTAAAGTACATTAATTGGATTCAGAGTGTTTTCATTCCACCTTTATTTACATATCCATAAGCCTAGATAAAAGCCTTGACAATGGCATCTCAGACACTTTCTGCTACATCAGTCTACAAAGCTAGTCAGTTTGTATGTACTTTCAAAAATTGGACATTGCAACAGATTTTAGGTTTGTTACTTTCAGCCTTGGGCCAAAGGCAAAACAGCTCTCACAGGCTAAAAGTGTAAGCTTGATATAGCTTTAAGGACAGATAGCTCAAGATCCACAAGGGACAGAAATTAATGCTTTTTACTTTCTGAAAGCTTAGGATTACAGCTTTCATATGTCAAAAAGCATTAATCTCTAACTCCAGTGGTGTGTGAAATTACCTGTTGCTAGAATATTGTGGGCTGATTGAGAGGTCCTTGTTTGTACAGAAGTATGTGGCTTTTAGAAATTGAGATGTTTCTGAATTCTGATACTGGCCAAATGAAGTGAAGGAAAGCAGTTTTATAAATAAAAATTCCTAAAATCAAACAGTTTATCTTCTTGATTAGCTTGGTCTGAAATAGCTAACTCATGAGTACAGAGTCAGCTTTATGTTTTCCAAGCCTAAAGCACAGGCTGCTGAAACGGCAGCAGCTCAGCAACATCCCAAACAGTCCCACCTTCACAGGTGCACTTGCAGAGCAGGTAGAATACCCTGCAAGTGGAACCTAATAATAATGAGGAGAATGAGATTAATTGCTGAGATTAAGTTGGCCAATGCCCTGCATCAAAACTACTTCTACAAAGAAAAAAAGCTGGGTCATTGTCATAGGTGACTCCCTACTGAAGGAACAGAAGGCCCCATGCACAGACCAGACTTGCTTCTTAGGGAGGACTGCTGTCTTCCTGAGGCCCAGGTTAAAGATGTGGTGACAAAACTTCCTACCCTGGCACAGCCCGGAGACTGTTACCCTCTATCCAGATAGGCAGTGATGAACTCACAACAAGAAATGGAAGGACAATCAAAAGAGATTTTGGGGCCTTAAGACAACTGGTCAAAGAAGCACAAACAGTGTTCTCCTCTACCCCTCCTGTTGCAGGGAATGATCAGGAAGACCCATCAGATCAGTTCCCAGCTCCAAGTCTGGTGTCACCAGCAGAACTTCAGCTTTTTTAATCACGGATCAGTTTACACAACGCCAGACCTGCTGGTGACTGACAAGGTACACATGTCTCAGACCGGGAAAAGGACTTTTGCACAGGAGTTGTCAGGGCTCATTGAAAGAGCTTTAAACTAGATTTGAAGGTGGAAAGGGATAAAACCTGCCTTGCTGGAGATAACCCAGGGGGTGGCACAGCAATGTTTGTGGCATGTCATGCAAGCGAGGTCCTCAAGTTTGCCATCCCTGTGGAGGTCAGGAATGGAATGCATGTGATACAAAGCCAGAATGGATATTGGTGGACTAGAAATCACAGAATCACCTGGGAATGGTCAGGTAGGAATTAGGCCTTCTGCCCCCCAAAAAGGTGGTAAGATCAACAGCCCAGCTGTAGAGCATTGACACCAGTGCAGGCAGCAAGGACAGCAAACAGGAGGAGCTGGAAGCCACTGCACAGCAGGAAGACTGTGATATAGTTGCCATCAGGTGGGGTAGCCCTGTATATTAGGGGGTGTTTTGATTGTCTTGACCATAGTGATGGTGATGATAGGGTTGAGTGTTTACGGGTAAGAATCAGGGGGAAGGCTGACGTCATGGTGGGAGTCTGTTACAGACCACACAGCCAGGATGAAAAGGCAGATGAAATATTGTATAATCATCTGGGAGAAGTCTCACAACCACTGCCACTTGTTCTCATGGGAGACTTTGACTTATGAGATCTCTGCTGAAAATACAATACAGCAGAGAGTTAACAGTCCAGGAGGTTCCTGGACTGTGTGTAAGACAAGGTCCTGACACAGCTGGTGAGTGAGTCAACTAGGGAAGGCTTCCTGCTGGACCTGCTGTTCACAAACAGAAAAGGACCTGTGGGTGATGTGAAGGTTGGACACCATCTTGGGCACAGTGATCATGAAATGATAAGAGTTTTCACTTCTTGGGGAAGTAAGGAAGGGGTCACTGCTACCTTAGACTTCCAGAAGGCAGACATTGCCTTGTTTAGGAGAGTAGTTGACGGAGTCCCTTGGGAGGCTGTCCTGAAAGACAAAGGAGTCCAGGAAGGCTGGATGTTCCTCAAGAGGGAAATCGTTAAGGCACAGGATCAGGCTGTCCTGGTTTGCTTAAAGACAAGCCAGTGGAGGAGAAGACTGGCCAGGCTGAACAGAGACCTTTGGCTGGAACTCAGGAAGAGAAGGAAAGTCTATGGCCTATGGAAGAAGGGGCAGGACACTCTCAAAGTCTACAGAGATTTCATGAGGCTATGAAGGGAGAAATTAGGCCAAAGCCCAACTAGAACTTAATCTGTCTGCTGCTATAAAAGGCAATATTTTTTTTTCTATAAATACATTGACAGTGAAAGGAGGACTACTTCATCCTATGATGGATGCAGGGGAAATATAGTGACCAAGGATGAGGAAAGGGCTGAGGTACTGAATGCATTCTTTGCCCCAGTTTTCAATTGTAAGACCAGTTGTACTCTGAGTGCCCAGTCTCCTGATATGTAAGACAGGGACAGGGAGCAGGATAAACCCCCATAATCAAAAAAGAAATGGTTGTCACCTACTATACCACTTAGACATGCACAGGTCTATGGGGCCAGATGGGATCCACCCAAGGGTACTGAGGGACCTGGTAGAAGTACTCACCAAGACACTTTCCATCATTTATCATCAGTCTTTGCAGACCAGCAAGGCCCCAGATTAGTTAGGTGGGAGTCTTGATCTGCTTGAGGGTGGAGAGGCTCTACAGAGGGATCTGGACAGGCTGGATCAATGGTCATAGGCCAATGGTGTGAAGTCCAACAAGGTCAAGTGCTGGTCCTGCACCTGGGTCACAACTACCTCATGCAATGCTCCAGGCTTGGGGAGGAGTGGATGGAAAGCTGACCAGCAGAAAAGGACCTGAGGCTGGCTGGCTGAACATGAGCCAGCAGTATGTTGAGGTGGTCAGGAAGGCCAACAGTGTCCTGCCTTGTATCAGACATAGTGTGGACAGCAGGACTAGGTAATTGATTATACCTCTGCACTTGGAACTGGTGAGGCCACACCTCAAATACTGTGTTCAGTTTTGGGCCCCTCACTTCAAGAAGGACACTGAGGTGCTGGAGCATGTCCAGAGAAAGGCAACAAAGCTGGTGAAGAGGGTAGAGCACAAGTCTTATGAAGAGTGGCTGAGACAGTTGGGGTTGCTTAGACCTGGAGAAAAGTAGGCTAAGGGTAGACCTTATTGCTCTCTACAACTACCTGCTTGTGGTCTTGATCAGCACAGGTAACATTATTGTTGGTGGTTTTTTTACTGCTTGACCTGTGATTTCCAGAACAAGGAGCCTGCTAGCCCTTCTAGTTTCTGGTCAAGGTTAAGTGGAAGAGCATCCCAGAAAAGATGGCATCCCTGTACAAGAGTATAAGCATCCCAGATGAGAGGGCTCCCTCACATCTGTCTGCTCTGAACTCCATCAAAAGCTGCTTTACCTCCTTGAAAAAACTCTCAAAATCTTTCTCTACTGCCAGACTGCCCTATTCCATCTACTCCTTCAAGGATTATGCTGCCCTGATGAGATCCAGAACTTCATTCACTTTCAGTTCAGTTTATGCCCTGCTTTTACTACAAGTTTTATATGTTCAGCTTTGTCTTTATACATCACATCTCCTTGGATAGTTTCTTGCAGAGTGGTCTGCATCAGACCCCATCCATGAGCTGGTCTCTTAGGCATTTGACTAATCCCAAAATGCAAAACTGTCTCTTCAGCCACAGGCTGGTCACAGACTCTAAGGGTCTTTTATATTCTTTTGCATTCTCTGTCGAAAACACAACTTTCCCTTAATCCAATTTTTATGATGTGAAGAATATCACAACCTGTTAGAGACATTAAGTGCTTCAGAACCAGCTTCTTCAGAAATAAGGTCAGCTTTCCCTTTTTAGCAGGTCTCTGTTTCTCATGCATGCACAGTTAAGCACATTTGTCCATGTTTTCAGGGAGTATCCCTTTTCCCATAGTTTCTACATGCTCCCATTTCTACTCCTTAGTTTAATTTATTCCTGATATTCCAGACGAAAGGCCCTGGTAGGCTGTAAACAATCCTTATGATCCCATGCCTTCATCCTTCTGTAAATTAGGTTGTTTGTCTGCATAGGAGTACAAACAGAGATAAGTTTGAAGCTGCCAGCTTTTGCAGTAAAATACTTCCTCAAACGGTGAAACAGTGTCTGTATAGCATCTTCACTCACATTTTGCAGCTGTCCCTATTTTTTTGCCCTGCCTTCCTGTCTTTGTTGCAGTGTGAGCAAATTCCACAGAAATACAAAATTTTGAAGCCAAGGTGGTGATGGATTTTTAAAAATTTAAATTGAATAAAACACATCATAACTTTTTTTTTTCCAGATGGGTTCTCATTAGAATCTTCAGACTTACATTGGTTGTACTACATTAAAATGGTTGATTGCTCAGACACTTAGCAAATCCAAACATCATCTAAAGACTTTCTCACTTTTGACAGAAGCACCATGTTGCTTTAGTGTTCTTAGATTTTTATTCTCTGGTATGGCTAACAGTTGCACAATGATCGTATTTCACTTGAGATGACCAAACTAGACTCCTATTGCTGAATAAGAAACAAACAACACCTGACATACTGCATGCCGTAATGTTTTGTTATAATGCAGTGCCAGATTCAAAATACCTCTTGGAGTGATGTATGCAGAAACTGCAGACTTGAAGTAAGAGAATCAAAAGGAAATACTTCACATTCTTCTAAACTATTTTGATTATTTTATTTATCCCTTGTTCCAGCATACAGTTGCTGCAAGTTTCCTTTAATACTAATTGGTCAGTTAAGACTAAATGTATCTTCTTCTCTCAGTTATATCCACTCCAAGTGCTACCGAGAAGATCAGTTCCCTAGCTTTGACTATCACACATCTCTCTTCCCATCTCTCCGTCTGCTCTCCTCTCCCATCCTGTTAAACGTGCTGTTTGCTTTCACTTTCAAAGACTATCACAACCTCCAACTCTTTGGCTGGCTTTTCCTCAGCACTGACATCAGCTTCTACACCCTGACATCGATTTCTACACCTTCCGACCTTACATATAAGAAGCCCTCTATATGTTTTCTTCCTTGTTCTACTTCACTTTAAAAGGTGGTATCTTTGTGTGTGTGTTTGTGTTTGTTTGGTTTTTTTTTCCTGGGAGACCTATAAAAGATTGATAACAACATAGAAACTGTTGTGCTGTGTCCAACATAA
>JANHGN010004439.1:3595-14026 GCA_024605025.1 Megaceryle maxima
TTCCTGTGTGGGCTGCCCTGGGTGCCCCTGCTCTGGCAGGGGGGTTGGACTCGATCTCCAGAGCTCCCTTCCAACCCTTAACAGTCTGATTCTAATGAACCATTTCCACAAAGGTTGTTAGTAACAAAAAGTCTTTAACATCTTTTCTGTTTGCTGCTTATGTTTCTGCAGTTCACTTCCATGAAAAGGTGTTTTCTGTTCTTATAGACAGTGTTTGGTAACTCATTTTTTTCACTGTCCATCAGCTGTATCTTGTGACAGTTTTGTCATTCCCTGCTTGCTGGAGTGAGGTTTTGGAATGGTGCGTGGAGATTTAGCCGTGGGGTTAATGGGAATTGTGTTGCTAAATCCTCAAGCAGGGCTTTGAAAACGAATCCCTACCCCCGTGGATTTATCAGGGAGCTGGAACTGTAAGAAATAACACTTGGGTAAATCTCAGTTTATCTTTGAAAACTTATTTCTTCTTTTTGTCCCTTATCTGCTTCTGTAGCTGTAGTATTTGTGGTAACTGCTAATACTTTTTCATGCACGTGCTTCCAAGCCTTTTTATTTTCAGTTACTGGATTACCTGCCTGGTCTTCATCCGTTGAGCTCTTGGTTTCAATCCCACCATTTTGCTCTAAAACAGGGGTGAGAGTAGAATGCTAAGAGAAGGATGATGTGGAAATGAATATTCCAAACCATGGACCAAACCATAACCATTTTTCCCTTGACTCTTTCAACTTGGCACCAAGTCCTGAGATAAATTGGTGCAAAGTCTCAAAGAACCTGCTCAGAACTGGAATCTTGGGGCGTGAGGGTTCGTGCTCACCTTCAGGCAGCCCTGCCTTGGCTTCTCAAGGGCTGAAGAGCCCCACCACAAGCAAAGTCCCCGTAGAGCAGCAGCCTCAAGGCAGAAGTGCCACCTTTTCCTGTCCTGTGTCCCCACTAGGAACCACCACTCAGCTGTACCGATAATTTAGTGCTGGTTAAGGGCTGTTCACAACTCTTCCTCTGGAGTCCATCTCATGCCTGCTCATGGCTTTCCCCATATAAAAAGTCCTGCCTCCCTGGTGGTGGGACTTGCCCAGCCAAGCATATTGTGGTGGCACCTTATCATAGAATCATCAAGGTTGGAAAAGACCTTTAGGACATCGAGTCCAACCATTGACCTACTCTACCGAGTCCACCACTAAGCCATATCCCCAAGCACCACATCTATCCAACTTTTAAACACCCAAAAGAGTCTTGGAAAAGACTTTCTGTGCATCTCTGTTATACTCTTGTCTTTCCTCTAAGTTCATCTGATTCTGTGCAACCTTCTTTACCACATCCTTCTGACTTGGAGCACGCTACAGATTTTTAGAGGGATACCCCAAAGCAACCATCTCAGCAAATCCACTTCTTGGGCCGTTGCTGTAAAGGATGCACTTAGTAGCTGAAGCAATTTTGGCATTTCCCCTCGTGAAGAATGTCCCTTCCTGCTCTCGTGCACCTCTTGAGTCTGCTCCTCCTCGCAGCGTGAGATGTTCCGTGTTGAGTGACAGGATGAACCACCCTCTAGATCTGTTTGTCCTCTCCTGAGTGAAGCTTTTGACATTAGACTTTCTTGCTTCATGTGGAAAAGAAACATTCCGGTGACTAATAGTCTGTTACAGTGATTATTTATCTTTGGGAAAAAAAGAAAAATAAAAAAATAAATCTTTTTCCAGTATTAATTTCCCCGAGTTTAGCTTCCAACCACTGCTTCTTACTATGCCTTTCTTCACAAGATTAAAGTGTTTTTCACTTCTCCCCATGAAAGCACTTCCATGTTTCTAACATTCCCTCTTGTCTTTCCTTTTTGATGAACAAAAACAACGAGTTCTTTGAATATCTTCAAAGAAGATGTTTTCTTTAACCTCTGAGTTACGTCGGTGGCTCTTTTCTGCATCTTCTCCATCATTTTTTTTTCCCCCTCCTATTAAAATAACAAAATCAGGACTCAGCTCCCCACACATCTCTCAGCGTGAGTTTCTCCAATGTGATATTCAGAGATTAAACATTTCCATTTAATCCTACTCTACCTCTACTGGTCTATCCAGACGTTTCTTAGACATACTGGTATTGTGGGAGCTGATGTTACTTGCTCACCACAACACGTAAGGTCAGGTAGCACCCCAGCAATATTGAAACAAGGAGGATTCAGTAGAGAATGTATTTATTTTGTGTCCTACAGTTCAGATCCTCTTATATCATCAGGATATTTGCTGGTTACTCTCCAGCATCGTTCTTTTTATCCTCAGTCACAGCAGTGAGTGGGAAAGCTTCCTGCACTGTCCTTCCGGTCCACTCTGCAACTGGTGCATTGTTTGGTCTGGTTCAAATTCAGCTCCAGTCAATGGGAATTGTCCTACTCTCTCCAGACCAGCTTCACTTTCATTGGTGTCCTGGCTCACAAGGAGGGAGGGAGGAGAGAAGGCATATTCCCTATGTCCCTATGCTAATTCTACACTGGTTACAGCAGGTTGTATCTTCAGCTCACCTCCAGTGATGTCATTTCACCAGCACCAGTAGAAGCATGTTAACTGAAACAAGATGAGGATGTCATCACAGCTTTCTGTGTTAGTTAATATTAATTTGTTACAGAAAGACTTTTGAATCTCTCCAATTTGTTCATATCACTATGGGAAGTTACCTGCAAAACATTCAACAATTCTCATTTGTGGTTGGAGGGCAGCTTCTCTGGTATTTTCTTCTGGTTTACATGGTAAATCTGACCTGTATCTACCTGAGAAAGTTTAATGCCTGGCCTGCAGCTACTGGGTACATCTCTGGCTGTAGCTATGGCTCATCTCAGTTCAGCCTGTTCAGGGTCTTCCTGGCCCTTGTACTCATCTCACTTTTGATACTGGCCCAAGAAGCTGTGGCACAGACCAGCTTTTAGCCTGGACTTCATCCTGGCCCCCTTGAGTTTTTGTGCTGTCTGAACTGATTTAAAATGAGCCCCCTTTACGTGATGCTAAGTTGTGTTGGTGTAAGGATGACAGCCCATGCTGAGTCTCTGTCTAGTCCTCGATGCCCAGTTCTCTTTGCAGGAAGAGGTTTATGGTTTGGTTTGTTGTCGTTCGTACGTAATCTATATGGTCCTGCCCAGAAGTCCTAGGGCTGTGCTGTAGCCTCTGCTCTGTGCTCTTCATGAAGTCTGGAATTACGGTGCAAACAGCCACGAGACTTTGACCTTAGCACCTGTCTCAAACTTGCCTTGCTTTGGTGTGATCCGCGTCGTCAAGTGAGGATCTGTGAGGAACCAACTTTGTGCTCACCACATCAGTATCAACACTAAGATAGGACTTTGTAGGAAAAATGGGAAATGATAAATGCTCACTGACTATTTGATAATCACCTGAGCAAAGCAGCTCTGGAGAGACAAGTTTAGAGCTTTACTAACATAGAGATTAATAGAGCACATTGTCTTAACTCGTTCTCAGTGGTGTGAGAGATGCTTTGGGGGTGCCTTCTAGCTTCCATACATTTGACCTTCCTACTCCAGCCGTTGACCGTTTCATATTTTGCCCTCTGTGCAGCATAGCTGGTTTCTACACCACCTCCTGGTAACGAGCCTGAACCCTGACCTCATGCTGGGAGATACTTAAAGAACAGCAAAAGGAGTGCAAAAACCATCTCTTGCTATTTTCCATATATTTTCCATATTCTGTTTCTATTGGCATTCTGTGGGGATATTTTACACCCAGCATGGGAAGCGTTGAGATTTTTATGATGTTGATGTGTTGCCTTTTATTTTTTTTCTTCATGCCTCCTCTTGGAGACTTGACTGTGAAAAGATTTTCCTGGGAAGGAAGGGAGATGAGCTGATGCAATGGTGAAACTGGTAAAGATAATAATGTGAATTATGCAGAATCCTTAGCATTTACCTTCAGGAAGTAGGAAGAGTTGGGTAGTGAATGACTGGTAGAGAAGACCTCAAACAGGAGCTCTCTGAGGCTTATTATTTATTTAATCCCTGCAGTCTTCTAGGAAGATGAATTATCAGACAGAAAAGCCTTGAGGGATCATTTTTTTGTTCTCATTGTACAGGTTTTGGGCCAGTAAAATAACTCTCTTTCCCAGTACTCCTCATTGGCCGTACCAGCAGCTAGTAAGACACACAAGCGAGCGGGATTATTCAACCTGGGCATGCAAATAAGAGCATATTAGAGCTCTCAGTGGCTTTTACGACCTTCGTTAAGCACGGGGGGAGCAGTTGAGCAGACACACGTTGACTCACACCCAGCCAAGCTCATCAGCTGCCGTGCCACGCATCTCCCTTCGCTGAGGGCGTGCGGGGCACGGCAAAAGGCTGTGCAGAGCTTGTACAGCTCGGTGCAGAGCTGATCTTCATATTCATGAAGCTCAAATATCGAGACCTTCTCAGAAATTAACACGGAAGGAAAGGATGGATTTAGGCAGGAAGGGTTTGCGAGCTGTCTGCGTGCAGGAATTGCAGACCATGACTGCCGGTAATTATGTCCCTGGCTTTCTGAATCACTCCCGTGTGCAGCTGCTGCACGGGACTCGTAAACTACATCAGCTCAATTTTCTGAGCAAAACATCTAGACCTGTTTAATATGCCACTCGTGAGTGTCTAATGTATACCTAATTAATAGACATTCCCCTCGCTGGAGTTGGTATTCCAGAGTCATACCCATCAATAGGGGTTTAAAGGTTTATCCTTTATAGCCACAACTCCATCTGCAACCTCAGATGGGCTCAAGGGTCCCCCCAGAGTCTCCCTCTGTGGTCAATGCCAATCACAGAATCACTGAGGCTGGAATAGACCTCCAAGATCATCAAGTCCTGCCTGTGACCCAGCACCATGACATCAGCTAGACCTTTATACCTTTCAGCATGAGTCTGTGGTTCTTTAGGGTGGTGCCAAGACTTGCCTTTCATCTCTTCTCTGTGATGGAGTAGACAGGTGGAAGTAGACATCTGTGACATGGGGAAGTCAGTTATCAGGGCATGTATGACAGGATGGTTCACGCTGGAAGGGAAGTGGAGGTCATCTGGTCCAACATCCTCACTCAAGCAGGGTTCCCCAGAGCCAGTGCCCACACCTGTGTCCACACATCTGCATATCTCCAAGGATGGAGAGCACAGCTGCAACTCATGCCAGCGCTTGGTCACCCTCACAGTGAAAAGGCACACAGGAAGGGGAGGGGGACTTCTGTCTGCTCTGGAGTCTCTGGGTGCATCTCCAAGTGACAAGTCAGACTTGATAGCCAGGAGAGACTGGATGTCAACTGTCTGTCAACAGGCAGGTGAGAGCAGCAAAGTCTGAGCAGCAATTTAACACCCCTAAAGCACAACACTTGCCCCAGTTTTCTGCCAACTTCTATAATTTTTCTCGTTGGCTTATTAGAGACTCATAATTACAAATGCCAGCTTAGACCTCGTGTCAATTATCAGCCCTCCGCGCGGCCAGCCTCGCCGTTGCATGTTTGTAAGGCACCGATAGCCTTTCTTTGATCCTCCATCGCTCCAGATAAGGTGGTGTTGCCCTGACACCACCCATTTCATCTCTTCATAACTGGAAGAGCTCATTCGGGCACCTTATCATCCGAGCTGTGAGTACAATACTTTATTGTTACAACTAGTTGAAAGAATGTCGCCCTCATAAATTAAAATTCTGCTATTCTCTTGAAAAGGAATTAGTATTTTCTAATATCTTTCCTGTATCTTATCTTCTGTAACCCACAGATGGTTATTCCAGCAGAATAATTTCTTCAGAATTAACTGTGCAGCTTTCCCCTCTGTCAAAGAGCAATGTTCCACTTTCATGGTATGTTTTGGCCAATAATGGGTAGTTGGAAAGGTCAGGCTGTCCAACGCCTGCAACGCCACAAGGTTTGAGGGAGGGGTTTCAAAGATTAATAGGAAAATGGTTAAAGTATTAGAGAAATCCTTTGTACTTCAAAGAGTTTGACACGTTCTGCTGCTAAGGCTTCGGAAGCGCTGCCAACCAAAGTTCAGGAAGGAGCTGGAATTAAGAAAAAAGAGATCAATTTATCAATGGCAAGGAGAAACGTAGCCTGCTGAGTTCCCTGCTTAAAGCCCAGCAGAGGGATGGGGGCTCCAGGGTCAGGGATAAAGATCAAAGATTTCTTGCAAGTCAAGGGTGCCTTCAAATTAGCACTTTGGAAACTTGGCTGGTTTTCTGTGGAGACAAGATGAATTTAGCATCAGAGATCAAAAGTAAAATATAATAATAGGATGAAGATAGAGCTGGCAGATATGGGTCTGTCTCTTTGAGTATGGAGTAGAGACCCCCAGAGATCACTTCCAATTGAAATTATTCCATGATTTCACGATGTCCGCTTCACAAAAAGAGAGTTCTGAATGCAGCAGATTAAATATATTACCCAGATCCTCTTGGAAGGAATAAACTCTTTCAGGGTCAAAATCATTTCCAGAAAAAAAAGGATTTCTGTTCATTCCAGAGTAGTATCATTATCGTTGTTATTTTAGCACGCTGATTTCAAACATCTTGGCTGAGAGAGTTGGGGGTGTTCAGCCTGGAGAAGAGAAGGCTCTGGGGAGACCTTCTGGGGTCCTTTTGGGATCTGAAGGGTGCCTGTAAGAAACCTGGGCAGGGACTTTTTCCAAAGGCTTGTCATGACGGGGTGAGGGGTGATGGCTTCAAGCTGGAAGAGGGGAGTGTTAGATTAGAAATTAGGAAGAAGTTCTTCTCTCTAAGGGTGGTGAGACCCTGGAACACGTTGCCCAGGGAAGCTTTGGATGCTCCATCCCTGGAAGTGTTCAAGCCCAGGTTGGATGGGGCTCTGAGCAACCTGCTCTAGTGGGAGGTGTCCCTGCCCACGGCCGGGGGGTTGGAATGAGATGATCTTGAAGGTCCCTTCCAACTCAAATCATTCTGTGATTCTATGATCTTTATTAAAAACATCTTTGATAACATCAGTGGTGATCTGTAACAGGCTGTAGAAACATCCCATGAGTAGATATAACTATTGCTTTATTCATTATAAGGTGCTACAGTAATTTAGGAGCCCAGTGAACTGGCTGGAGGAGAATTTCAGAGCTCCAAGTGGTGAATCTGTTACCTACCATCTCAGAGGAACACAAGGGCATCTTTTTCATCCCCTGGGGAGCTAATGCTGATATATCCACCCATTGCTCCCAGATCCTTCTCTTGTGTGCCTCCAAGGTCTGCTGCTCACCTCCTCGGCGTAGCGCTCGTCATGTTCACACCTTCTAGTTACCATGTTTGGTAGCCTTATTTCTCTTCACGCTTCCCTTGTGTTGATGCCAAGGGTCACTGAGCTTGCTGCTGCAACTCCCCTTCCTTCTGCACGCCTCCATTGCCACATGCCCTGTATTCTACTCCCTGCAACACTTTTGATCTTGCACATAGCATGAGACTGGTTTGGGAGGTTTGGGAAGTGAATGAGTTTGAACCACTACTCATTATGGAAATGATAAAGCGTGTTGTTGGAGTTTTGTGCAGAGGGATGTCGTTCAGAGAGATGCTGCAGGCAGTGAAAATCCCTGGCTGAGTGACGATTTCAACGAGGAATGAGGTAGAGGAGACCCAAAGTGGAACCATTTAGAGGAAACAGGCATTTGCCCTTCTGTGCTTAACGGCAGGAAAGTCCAGGAGCTGCAGAGTGCCGAGGGATAACGGAACAGCATCAGTTTTCCATTGCTCTCTTGCAATGACTTCGTTTTACTCAACGGAATAAATGATAACGGGCTCTTGCTATAGGGTAGTGAGCCACGGGAGATATTTCACACTAAATCAACATTTACTTCTTTGAGTTAAGGAGAGAAATTGGTGGCCCTGAGGCCGTTTGAACAAATGGATGGGAATAGATGGGAAAGAGAACTGTGGGCTGGGAGGAGTTCTCAGAAACCTTCTTAGTGCTTTTAAGATCTCCGTACGCCGAGCAGAGAGGAATGAGGGGGGTTATATGAAGAGCTCTGTGTGTTTGCAGATGATTTTAGTGTTAAACAGCTTAGTGCAATATATAGTCTTACAGACAGTTATGGGTGGCTTTGTCAATGGGAACTTCTGCCGTGAAATCCTTTTAATTTTCCATAAAGAGAGCAGGAAAAGAAATGCTTGCCCAAAGTGGGATTTTGAGAAATTAAGGTTTACTACAATAATAAAAAAAAAAAAAGAGCAAAATGTGCCCAGCAAAACCTGCATCTAAATTATGTAAGCATATAAAGCTCCTATAAGAGAGATTCCTGTTGTGAATTATTCTAGATATTTGTTTTTGGGTGATGCAAAGTGAGAAAAATGTTAATTAGGTGGTACTGTAGTTGTTATTGTTACACCAATGTCTGCCCAGCTCATCCCTTCTGGAAATCATAGATTCATAGAAATGTCTGGGTTGGAAGGGACCTCCAGAGTCATCCAGTCCAACCCCCCTGCTGAGAGCAGGGACATCCTCAACTAGAGCAGGGTGCTCAGAGCTCTGCCAAGCCCCACCTTGAATGTCTCCAGGGATGGAGCCTCAACCACCTCCCTGGGCAACCTGTTCCAGTGTCCAACACTCTCGTGGTAAAGAACTTCTTCCTTCCATCCAAAAATGATGGCCGTCCTTTGTCAGGGAGTGCGGCGCAGGTGGTAGCACATCATCCTCTGAAGCTCTGCCCTTGCCAACAGGTTGGGATTGTAGCACACTTAGATAATGAGCTTTTGTGAACAGGGTTACCTGCTCAGAGTACAGCTTTTTATGTCCATGGATTTCAGGACACTGAGTGAGTTTTCATAGCTTCTAGGCTTTTCAAATGATTCCATCTTACATGTTTCCTGGTACAGCATTGGTGGTATCTTCAGTTCAGTGCCATTTCTTCTGCTGGCCTCCACCAGCTTAAAAGCTTTTGCTTCCCCTTTGCCACAGTGAAAGAAATCCTGAGTGGCGTTACCAGATGGAAATGGGAAGGTCTTCTCTGGAGACATTCAAAACCTGCCTGGACATGTTCCTGTGTGACCTGATGTAGGTGACTCTGCTCTGGCAGGGGGGGTTGGACTCAATGGTCTTTTGAGGTCCCTTCCAATCCCTACCATTCTGTGATTAATACTGAGGTTGATGAACTTTGTCTGTGTGTTGCTTGGCAGTAGATAACCCTCCTTTAGCGTGAAGTCATTGTCCTTTGCAGTGCAATGACTACTGTGCTGGGGCTGCTTAGCCTGGAGAGGAGCAGCCTGAGAGGGGAGCTGATCAGCCTTTATAAATATCTGAAGGGTGAGCATCCAGAGGATGGGGACAGACTCTGGTCAGTGGTGCCCAGGGACAGGACAAGGGGCACCGGGCACCAACTGGAACCCAGGAGGTTCCATCTGAGCAGGAGGAGAAACTTCTTTGTTGTGAGGGTGTGGGAGCCTGTGCCAGGCTGCCCAGAGAGGCTGTGGAGTCTCCTTCTCTGGAGAGATTCCAACCCCGCCTGGACCCTGCGCTGCTGGGCCCCCTGCTCTGGGTGCCCCTGCTGGCTGGAGCAGGGGGTGGGGCACCAGAGCATCTCCAGAGGTCCCTTCCAACTCCACCATACTGGGGTTCTGTGATCCCCACAAATAACAAATAGCTTTAAATCAACAAGGCTGGAGAGCTTGCTCCCAAGGGACCTAAAAAAAATTGCTGGAGGGAATTTTTAAAAGAACAATTAATTAGTAAAGCAAATAAGTAAAACAGAGTTTGCAATGCTGGAGAGATATTAAAAGACCAATCAAGGTCTAATCTGATGACGAATAGAAGGGAAAAAATGTGGGTCACCTGCAAGAATAATGATAAATTATTGTAAGAGGAATCAAGTTCTTGTCAGCTGTCCTGCAAACGTACACCATATCAGACGCTCACTTGGGCTCTCTGTGGGAGTAGCAGAAGAAAAGTTTATGTGTTGTCTACAGAAGAGATCAGGCTGAATGATCTAATGGTCTTTTCTAGTCTTCAAATTGGTCAGTAATTCTTTGCCAGCCACTGTGGTGAAGTTACATGACCAGCTGCAGGACCCACTATGAATCTTGCTTGGAAAAAGAGTTATCAGGACATTCATCTCAAACTTGCCTGCTGTGTGACAGAGCCATGGCAGCTCCTGGATACCCCTGTGAATAGTTATGGGCTGTTAATTAGAAAGCAGGGTGAGATTTACATGAGTGCTCAAGCCGTGGCGTAGCCCTTGGCCCGTGCTGTCCTGCTGCAGTTCAGCATCCTGCCTGTGCATAGCTGCTGGGAGAAGAGAGATTTTCCCCCAAATCCATACTTTTCCGGAGTGAATCAAGGACTAGGGATCATGTCCTGAATCCAGCCAAACAGATGATGCCCAGGGACAGGGCAAGGGGCACCAACTGGAACCCAGGAGGTTCCACCTGAGCAGGAGGAGAAAGTTCTTTGTTGTGAGGGTGTGGGAGCCTGTGCCAGGCTGCCCAGAGAGGCTGTGGAGTCTCCTTCT